>PVHY01002654.1:0-122180 GCA_004024945.1 Uropsilus gracilis | reverse complement strand
AAAAAGCCCAATCAAAAAATGGGGAGAAGAACTAAAAAGACACTTCTCCAAAGAGGAAATACAAATGGCCAACAGGCACATGAAAAATTGCTCAACATCACTAGTAATAAGGGAAATGCAAATCAAAACCACAATGAGATACCACCTTACACCAGTAAGAATGGCCCACATCCAAAGAACAGGCAACACAAATTGCTGGTGAGGATGTGGAGAGAAAGGAACACTACTGCACTGCTGGTGGAAATGTAAACTAGTTCAACCACTACGGAAAGGGGTGTGAGGACCCTCAAGCTAATGAAAATGGAACTACCATTTGACCCAGCAATTGTTCTTCTGGGAATCTACCCAAAAGAGACCTCAATGTGGGTACAAAAGGACACCTGTACCCGTTTGTTTACTGCAGCACAATTTATAATTGCAAGGTCATGGAAACAACCTAAATGCCCCAAAACAGAGGACTGGATGAAAAAAATGTGGTATATATACACGATGGAATATTACTCATCAATTAAAAATGACAAATTTGACAACTTCATAACAGCATGGATGCATTTAGAAGAAATCATATTAGCTGAAACAAGCCATAAAGAAAAAGGCAGAAACCAAATGGTTTCACTGATGTATGGGATATAGTGAAAAAAATAAATAAAAGCCTTGAGGAAAGTCAAAACAAGCGAAGCACCAAAATGAAGCACACAACTTTGAACAGGAGGGAAAGGGGGGGAAGGGAGGGGAGGGAGGGGGGGGCAAACCCTTGAGATTACAAAGTTGTGAAATTTATATATAAATAAAGAAAAAGGGAAAAAAATTCTTATAAGTGTCTTGCAATGGTTGCTAGGGATTCAGAGTAGATGATGGGTGAAGAGGAGGAGCAAAGGGCATTTTTAAAGAAGTGACCTTATCCTGTATGATAATTGCCATGATAGATATTTAATAAATATTTCTCAAAACCCATAGATTTTATAAAACCAAGTTTATCTTAATCCTAATATAAACTATGGACTTTTACTAATATTGGTGCATGTAATTTCATTCTATAAAAAGAGCAACAAAGAGAGAAAATATTCATTTTTGTGGATTAGGGTTAAATTACCTCCAAATTCTATGGGACATGATATTGATAAAAAATTACTGAATTTATCACTACTTTACCACTGGAAGAAAATATGATAATATATACTTTATAAAGGATATTAGTTTCCTAGGATACTAATAATAATTACAATAATTATTATACATCCTACTAGATGTCCTAATAATAAAAAGCTGAAATTGAAATTTTTCTTTCTAAAGATTTTATACCATTGTTTTATTTATGTTGGGGAAGGATGGCAACTATATGTATATTATTTTTCTTTTTACTTCTTTTTATTTCTGTTCTATGGCTATAATAGAAAAATACATTCTGTATTAAGATTTTTATCCTATGTAACCACATATGCAAATAAAAGGATGGCTGCTTTTCCTCCCTGGCTGCCTGAAGATATACTGCAATGGGAACAACATACCTACCATGCAGACCACAAAGTTCATGACTAACCAACTGTTTCATTAAAAAAAAAATAATGATAATTGATGCTTTCATCCTGGGAAAGCAACATTATCTAAAACGGAAATTTGGGGAAAACCAGCTAAAATTTATAATCACCTGGATGTAGACTTTGTATTTGGACTCCGAACCCATTTCGATAGTGGCAAGACAACGAGCTTTGGCATAAATCAAGATTCCCTAGAATCCAGAGGAAAATGAACCCAAACATATAATTGCAAGACATGGTCTTTATGAGAAGAAAAAAGACCTCAAGAAAACAGTGAAAGGACTACAAGATGAGAATGAAGGAAGCAAGGAGGGCTACAAAGGTCAATGTTGGTGCTGTAAGGAGTAAAACTTCCATGGTGACTTTATCTGTGGCTACTATGCATATTTTTATGAGGATTTAAAAATTAAAAACTTTTATGTGTCTGGCTGTTTGAAATATATTTGAAGTTTACTGGGAGTGTTGCAAAATTAGTCAGCTGTTATAGCAGAATTAAATTGCTGCCCAAATTGACATATTCCATTAAGCATTCAATTTTTAAAGAATGATAATTACTTCATTTAACTGATTATGGATAATTATAATGCATAAAGTTTCTTTATTAATAAGAAGGGCTCAAGTTTGGGCAAAGGACATAGAGAGGTGAATTAATACATATATATCTAGTCCCATTTATTTTATATACCATATTAGGTTATATTAAGTGGGAAACTGTAGTGTAGTAATTAAAAGCTTGATACCTGAAATTGAGTCATAATCTAGATTTAAATCCTGGCTTAGCCACATATATTTATACAGCTTAAGCACAGTCATTTTATCTTTTAAACAGGTTACTTCATGATGAAGTGAAAATATTAGTACCACTACAGTTCAGAAAATACATTTTTATGATTTATCAAATAAGTTGTATTTAAAAGTTGTCATACTGCAAGTCTCATAATTAACAAATATATCCACTCAATCTCTTTTCAAGTGGAACCCAAATCAACAGAGTTTGGAACCATGATCACTGCTACCCCTACTTGCTGAAGAAGAGAAGAGTTAAAAGTATAGGAAATGATGTTAGCATCAGTTGGAAAGAATATGGTCCCCAGAATGTGTCCCCCTCAATCCCTGATTAAAGCTTTCTTTATTAGCATTAGTATGCTCCATCAAAACGAAGGCTACCTAAATGAATGCATGCTGTGTCACCTGTAGTGAAAATCAGGTGCAGGGGCAGACAGTGTGATTTTAAAATAGAATGATGAAATGCAAGGGGAAAAAATTGCAGAAGAAAAGGTAGGGAAGAACAGATCAAGAAGTAAGTAGGATATGAAAGGATTAAAATGATTTTTTAAAAAAACAAAGGCTAGGAGGAAAAGTCAAAACAAGCCTAAAAACAAACTGAAGTTCACAATGAGTGGGGGAGTCGGGTGAGGGATGGAACAATCAGAGAGGGGAGAGGCCTAGGGATTACAAAGATATGAAATAATTAACTATGTAATAAAGTTTTTGTATAAAAATGATTTTTTTAAAGGAGCAATGTTATAGAGGAAAAATATAAATGGAGAAGAAAAACTTGATGGGATATGAAAATGGTCATAGGGAATATAGCAACATAATTATTACAGATGACATGCAATTATTTTATTATATGAGAAAGTTCATTACTTTTGTAATATATTTAATATTTATGATTCTACGATCTGGTAAAAACTACTTTCAATTTCTTTCCAATTCTGCAATGTTTCCAGTACCCCTCAAGCAATTCTCTGAGCATTTACTTTGCTTTTTTTGTTCAGACAAACTTGACTTTCCCTGAGGATTGGTTTCTACAAACTCCTTAATGTTGGCTGCTTTCCTCTTCAAGTTATCTTGTACAATGTAAAGGTGCTTTCCTTGTTCATACTGCTTGTGTTGGGATGAGTAACATAGATAAAATGCTATGCCACTTATGACTATTTTCCTCCATTACCCTCAAATCTTTGATCTGAATAAATCTCATGGTAGATTTTGTCACTCATTACACACTTTGCCTTGTGGTTGTTATTGTCTATCAATTACCAACTCCTGCTAATTCCCCCTCACTTCTCAAAATTTTGAGCTCCTTGTTTACTGTTATTCTAGGCACTCTTATTCTTGCCTTAATTCATAAGATTCAAAACACATGGAGGTGATTCTTGTAACACTCTGTACTTTCATTTCCTTGAAACCATATCTTCCAATGGATGGCCTTGGCATCCTAGTCCTTTCATAGCAATAAGTGCAACCTCTTCAGAATCTGTTTTATGCTGATGTATATTACTACTTATCTTCATGCCCTATAGTATCTTGAGTTTAAACCATCTATCAATTCCACTAAGACCTCAAAGGAGAATCCAGATTGTGCGGGGTCTGAAATTTAATCAGATTGTCAATCCTCTTTCACAAAAAGAAAAAGAATACAATATTACGAATATAAAATTAGATAAAAAAGTAAATATTCATTTAGACTGAAATATTAAAACAATTACACATTTCAGAAAGCTGACAACCAAGCATTATAAGATCCAGGGGAAAATATTTGTATTCATTAACTCTCTAGAACTATAATATTTTTGAAGCCTAAGTAACAGTTATTCTAACTTGTATATGGGCCATTTCCAAGTTCCTGATTTGGGGTATTTGCATTGTGTTCTTGTAATCATATAATTATGAAAATGTGTGTGTGTCAATCAGCCAGGAAGGCATCACCTTATGACCAGTCCCCAGGTGGGGAAACAGCCTAGTGATTCTATAGAGGCCAGAAGCAGGTCCCCTGCGGCTCTGCAAGCAAAAGGGGAGCAATATGTCCCCATCGCCCTAGCAACAGGGCATGTTCCAGAGACTGTGCTGCCAGGAGGAAGAAGGTCCTAACTGCTTCATGGCCCCGGTGCAGACAAAATAACCCAACAGATAGACTGGAAACAAAAAGAATAACAACATAAGGCACCTATACTCCTCTTCCAAAAAGAACCACAGAAGAAGCTCTATAGCACCTACTAACCAGAGCACCTCTTAGGGGAATGCAGCGTTGACATGTTGACATGACATGTTGACATGTTGAGACCAGCCTAAAAGGCAAAAAATTAGGAGAAAAGAAGACACAGTGTACCATAGTAACCACATCCATCTATCATGCACACTCAGGGAAAAGGAACCACCCACCCAAATCAGCCAACAAAAACAAAAAAATTACTCACTTCAGCTACATAGACACAAAGGCAGAATCAACTACAAACTACCAGAAGACCCCAATCATCATGCCAGCATATAATAAAGCCATAGTCACTCAATATGTGGAGGAAGTGTGAGAGCAAAGCACAAGAGAGAGGAAAAAGGCAAACACCCCAGCAAACCCCACACCAATACACCATTGAACCAATACACCATTGAAGAAAAGACAAACTGTAGAAACCAACAAATATAACTTTGAAGACATGCACTACCTCCCAGATAAAGAACTAAACCTATGCATGTTACAAGCACACAAATAGCTAAGGGAGGAATTAGAAAAAATGCAAATAAAAAGAAATGAGCATGCCAGAAAAACTGAACAAGTTAGAAGAAGAAATGCAAAAAATTAAGAAAGAAAATATCACAAAGATAAAATCATTAAAGAATTGAATAATAAAAGTAAATACCAAAACAAGAATCAGAAAGAAACCAGATCTAAAGGGAGTAACAGAAGAGCTCAAAAATGAAGGGAAAGGTTACGAAAGACTGGACAAAATTGAAGAATGAATAAGTACCCTTGAAGACACTGAAATCGAGAGAAAGAATAAAGACAGAGAAAGAGAGACATAATGTAAGAAAATAGAAGAAAAACTCAGAGATATGTCTGATTCCTTAAAGAAAAGAAAGATAAGAGTTATGAGTCCCAGAAGGAGAAGAGAGGCACATGAGTATTGAAAGCTTATTTAAAGAAATAATGAAGGCAAATTTCCCAATCCTGAAGAAAGAAATGAAATTTGACATCCAGGAAAACAAAAGACACCAACCTACATCAACATAAGAAAAACCACAGCAAGACACATCATTGTAAAACTTCCAAGAGTCCAGAGTAAGCAAAAAATAATGAAACTGACTAGAGAAAAGAAACAGATAACATACAAAGGAATACCTACTAGACTGACCTGACCTCAGACTTCTCTGAAAAGACACTCCAAGCAAGAAGAGCATGGAGTTATATCTTAAAAACTCCAAGACAAAAAATGCCAGCCAAGAATACTCTACCCTGCAAAGCTTTCTTTCCTCTACAAAGGAGGAATAAAAACCTTTTCAGACAAGCAAACCCTCCAGAAATTCACTATCACTTAACCACCACTCCAAGAAATCTTGCCAGAAGCCCTAAGATTAAAACCAACAGAAGAATAAACAGAAAGATCAAAACAAGGAGGCTAATCAGAACCTCAAAACAACAATCAAAAACCCAACTTCAGAATCTCAAATATCAGTAATAGAAAAAAAAAAAAAAAAAACCCTAACCTCAAAATGACCTTCCAAAAGTCAACACCAGAACAGCAAGTATCAATCATCACCCTAAATGTCAATGGTCTAAATTCAGCAATCTAAGACACAAGTAGCATAGTGGATCAAAAAACAAAACCCAACATTCTGTTGCCTGAAGGAAACACACTTAAACACAAAAGATAAGCACAAATTAAAAGTAAAGGGCTGGAAAAAAATTCTGCAAGTAACTGACCCCCGGAAGAAAGCAGGAGTAGCCATACTAATAGCAGATAAAGTAGATTTTAAGCTAAAAAAAAGTGATAAAGAAGGATAAAGAAGGATATTTTATATTGGTAAAAGGGCCAATACATAACAAAGACACAACAATTATTAAAATATACTCACCAAATGAGGGTGCACCAAAATTCATCAAACAACTACTAACAGCACTGAAAACAGACATTGGTGAAAATACATATGTGGTAGGTGATTTCAACACACACTCTAACCAAAGGACAGATCAACAAGACAAAAATTAAACAAAGACACAAAAGCCCTAAATGAAGATCTAGACCATATGGACCTAATAGATATATACGGGACACTGCACCCCCAAAGAAAGGAATACACATTCTTCTCAAATGCACATGGATCATTCTAAAAATCAACCACATATTAGGATATAAGGCAAACATTAACAAATATACAAAGATTAAAATAGCACCAACTTTTTTCTCCAGTCATAAAGGCATCAACCTAGAAATCAACAATGAAAAGAAAACAAGAAGAATGCCCAACACATGGAAACTGAATAACATGTTACTAAATGAAGACCTGGTAACTGAGGAAATTAAAGAGGAAATTAAAACAAACCTTCTTTGAAAAAATGACAAAGAAGACACAGCATTCCAAAACGTCCAGGACTCAGCAAAAGCATTTTTAAGAGGAAGGTTCATATCAATACAGGTTTATCAAAAAGCAAGAAAACAACTAAAGAAAGAACCTAATCTCCCAACTCAAAGAACTAGAAAAGGAACAAGAAAAAAACCCAGCGAAGACAAGAAATAATAAAAATAAAAGCAGAAATAAACAATCAGGATAGCAAAAAAGACTATCAAGAAAATCAACAAAACCAAAAGTTAGTTCTTTGAAAAAATAAATAAAATTGATAAACCCCTTGTAGACCTCACAAAGAAAAGAGAGAACACTCAAATAAGCAGGATTACAAGTAAAAGAGGAGAAATTACAACAGACACATTAGAAATCCAAAGAATAATCAGAGATTACTATGAACACCTATATGCAAACAAATAAAACAACTTGGATGAGACAGACAGATTCTCAGAAAGATACAACCACCCAAAACTAAACAAAGAAGAAGTACAAAACTTAAACAAACCAATCACAAGCAGAGAAATTGAAGCAGTCATCAAAACTCTACCTAAAAACAAAAACCCAGTACCAGATGAGTTCACAAATGAATTCTACCAGACAGTCAAAGAGGAAATAATGCCTGTACTACTAAAGAGTTTCCAAAAATTTGAGAAAGAAGGAAAACTGCCAAACACATCCTATGAAGCAAACATCACACTTATACCAAAACCAAATAAAGACAGCATTAATAAAGAAAACTATAGACCAATTTCCCTAATGAACACAGACACAATAATTTAAAAAATCCTGGCAAATTGAATCCAATGATGTATAAAAAGCATTATTCCCCCATGACCAATTGGGATTTATCCCAGGGGCACAGGGATGGCTCAACATTTGAAAATCAATTAATATACTCCATCACATCAACAAGGAGAAAACCAAAAACCATATGGTCATATCATTAGATGCAGAGAAAGCATTTGATAAAGTTTATTTGGGGATAAAAGGAACATATCTCAACA
This sequence comes from Uropsilus gracilis, assembly GCA_004024945.1. Lineage (NCBI taxonomy): Eukaryota > Metazoa > Chordata > Mammalia > Eulipotyphla > Talpidae > Uropsilus > Uropsilus gracilis. The sequence goes on along the minus strand of PVHY01002654.1, from coordinate 114,295 downwards.
TAATAAAAGCCATCTATGACAAACCTACAGCAAACATCATCTTAAATGGGGAAAAACTAAAATCATTCCAATTAAGATTTGGAAACAGGCAAGGATGCCCACTATCTCCACTACTTTTTAACATTGTACTGGAAGTTCTAGCAAGGGCAATAAGACAAGAGAAAGACATAAAAGGAGTACAAGTAGGGAAAGAAGAACTAAAGCTCTCATATGCAGATGATATCATTCTTTATGTAGAGAATCCAAAAATCCACAGAAAAACTTCATGAAACAATAAACCAGTTCAGTAGAGTAGCCAGTTACAAAATCAACACACAGAAGACAGAAGCTTTCCTAACACAAAGAGTCAAACAGCAGAGGAAGAAATTATAAAAAGCCATCCCATTTACCATCACACCAAAAAAAAAATTACCTGGGGATAAACCTAACAAAACATGTGAAAGATCTATACAAAGAAAACTTCAAAATGCTGCCAAAAGAGATAGAGGAAGACATAAGGAAATGGAAAGACATTCCCTGCTCATGAATTGGAAGAATTAACATCATCAAAATGTCCTACCTACCAAAAGCAATCTACATATTAAATGCAATCCCTATAAAAAATTCCAATGACATTCTTCAAAGAGATGGAACAAAAATTACGGAAAATCATATGGAATAAGAAAAGATTTTGATTATCAAAAAGCCTCCTGACCAGAAAAAAGAGAGAATGGAAGTATTAATATTCCAGACCTCAAACTATACTACAAAGCCATAGTAATTAAAACAACTTGGTGCTGGTACAAAAACAGACAATCAGACCAATGGAACAGACTGAATACAATGAAAAAAAGCCACACATATATAGTCAACTAATCTTTGACAAAGGAGTGAAAAATTTACATTGGAACAAGGACACCCTCTTCAATAAATGGTATTGGGAAAACTGGTCCAAGACATGCAAAAAAAATGAACCAAGATACCTCCATACCATGTACAAAGACTAACTAACTCAAAATGGATAAAAGACTTGGATGTAAGACCTGAAACCATAAACTCGTGGAAAACATGGGCAAAACCCTTCATGAGTTACAATTCAGAAATCCAATTTTGGACACATCTATAGCTGGCAAAAAAATGAAGGAAAACAAACAGCTGGGACTATATCAAACTAAAAAGCTTTTGTACAGCAAAAGAGACAACAGAAAAAACTAAAAGAATTCCAACCGAGTGGGAAAAAATTGTTGCACTCCATACAAGTGATGAGTCTGATAACAAAGATACACAAAGAACTCACACAACTTAACAAAAACAAAGCAAAAAACCCAGCTAAAAAATGGGGAGAAGATCTAAAAAGACACTTCTCTAAAGAGGAAGTCCAAATGGCAACAGGAACATGAGAAACTGCTCAATGTCACTAGCAATTAGAGAAATGTAAATCAAAACCACAGTGAGATACCACCTTACACCAGTAAGAATGGCCCATATCCAAAAAACAGACGAGTCCTGGCATGGATATGGAGAGAAAGGAACACTTTTACACTGCTGGTGGGAATATAAACTGGTCCAGTCACTATGGAAAACAGTGTGGAGAACCCTCAAAGTAATGAAAATGGAATAACCATTTGACCCAGCAATCACTCTCTGGGAATCTACCCAAAGGAGACCTCAATGTGGGTACAAAGTGAAACCTGTGCTCGGATGTTTATTGCAGCACTATTCATAATTGCAAGACATAGAAACAACCCAAATGCCCCAATACAGATGACTGGATGAAAAAGATGTGATATATATACAATGGAATATTACACATTAATTAAAAATGACAAATTTGATGATTTTTTTTTGGTAACATGGATGTACCTAGAAAAAATCATATTGCAGAAACAAGTCAGAAGGAAAAAGACAGAAACCAATTGGTTTCACTAATACATGGACAATCAAATGAAAGTACACAATTAGGTGTGGGGACCAGCTGGCATGGTCAGGGAGGGGAGGTGGTAGGTGACCCTAGGGGATCACAATGATGTGAAATATATACATATATATATATAAATTATTTAAATAAAAAAAGAAAATTTGTGAATGTAATATACCTTAACCATAGTTGGCTAAAACTATTGCTTCTGTCTACATTAATTTCTCTCCTGCATACTTTCATGGTGGAGTACACTCAAGCATCTGTGCATATGTTAAGATAATGGGAGCAATAGTGTTGGAGATGCATTTAGGCTGCATTTAACAGCCTAGATAAATGGAACATAAATTTTTGCATTTGCTTTTGAGGTTACTTCTATCTATTAATGCATTGTTGACTGCTCTCCTGGAGTAGGAATAGCTCCCAGGAATACTCTTAGTACCTTGTGTGTCAAACTTATCTGATAGCAAGACACAAAGGATTAGGGTTGGAAGTGGTATCACAATATGCCTACACTCTGCCTACACCTCAAGTGTGTGGGTAGCAAAGTAGAAAAGAAACACAGCTAGAACTGTACAGACACAGAGTTAGTCTCTGGAAAATCCTTCCAAATCTGACAGGTTGTATATGTAAAATGTTTGATAGAAATGTTCTTAAATTTTAACACAATGCTGAACATTTCATAAAATTCTAAATAAGTTGTAAAGGTAAAAAATTCTTTATAGACTATTATTAATAAGTGAATTTCAATCTATCACGATAGAGAAAAGACTGAATTAAATTTTCCGTATACTTGACAGAAAATAATATAAAATTCTTGACATTCAAAGCCAAAATGGAGGGCAAAATAAACTACAGGGGTATATTAAGCAGTTAACTAAAAATATTACACTATTTCTTTATTAATTAAATTAACTAGTTGATTTAATATATAAAAGTTAAAATATGTATTATACTACATCTTTATTACTATCATTTGTTCCAAATAAGTATTTAGAAATATGTATTTTATAATATTTTTCTTAATTTCAAATAAATATTTTTCTAATTCTGAATAAATATTTGCCTCTGTACCTAATTTGCTTCAAATTTTGAATTCTATTCCTTAGAGAGAACCCTCAAAATATCTTAAGCTTTACAGGCATCTGAAAACCTAAATCTTCCCCTAATACCAGCTATTTGTGGGTAGTTTCCAGATCAAACTTCATCCCCAAACCTCAAGCTGACATTTGCAGCTGCTAACCTAACACCCCTAGTATAGATTTACAAGGCATTATGTTACAAACTGCTAATATTTCCCAACTCGAACACCTCCAATAAACTGCTCCTTCGTAATTTTGTCCATCTCCATTGTTGAAAAAACGTTTCTGTAACAGTTCAGAAACAATACTGTTAGAAGTATGTTAGACTCCTGTGTTTCTTTTAACCCATAGCTAATCCATTGGGAAATCTGTGCTGACAACTTTCAGCATATATGAACATATTTGAACACTTATTATTTCACTTTAACAACCTTAATAGACATATCAGACCCTAGGTCAATTCCTGCAGTCACCTCCTAACAGGCCTTATTGATTCTACTTAGATCTTATCCTCTGTTCTAAACAGCAGCCAGTAGTCTTCTAGAAATGTAAACCAAATCACATCATTCTTTAGATAAACCTTCTAATGTCACCACCTTGGCCCCGTTTCATTCAGAGAAAAGAACAAAGCATTTCCAATATTCTTAATGACCCTCTGTGATCTGCATACTCCATCCCTGTTATCTCTCTCATCTCTCTCCTGCTCTCCCTCTCCCTCTACACTCTAATCGACTTACTCTTTCACTGTTTCTTGGTACTTTTCCACTATATTTATTCACTGCCTGAAATATTATCCTTTTAGATGAATTCCTTATTCTCCTTCAAGTCTTTGCTTATATTTCACCTCACATAAACTGAGTATTTATTTAATAATATACTTACTTTCTCCAACACTTTTTGCTCCTCATTCTCTGTTTATAGTAGTTACATACCATGCACCTTATTTACTATATCTAGTCTCTAATTTCCAGATTCAAAAAAAAGTTTTTAGCTTTATAAAAGGCATGATTTGCTCACTGATCTAATCCAAATACCTAGAACATTATTGGATAGTTCTTGGTGCTCAATAAATTTTTATTATGTATATAAATCTTTTGCATAAATAAGGATGATATTTTAAGTAAAATACAGAAAGAACATGCATAGCTATACATAAAATGGAATGAAGCTAATGCCAAAATTTCATAAAACAGTATTGAAACTGCTATAATATATTGCTATGAAATTTATAAAACAAAGAAAACTAAAACTGGGCTAAAGAATAGCTTTGTTGCTTAAAGACTTACTCAACAGAGACCTTCAAAGAGATATAAACAAATCTCTCAGATTTATGTGTTTACATTTCAAGAAATAATAAAGCTCTTGAGCTACTGTTTTATATCTCCAAGGGTTTATTTTTATTTATGTATGTATGTATTCATTTATTTATTTATTTTTGTGTATCCCAACGGGTTTAAACCAGAATTTTCCCCCTGTTCAGTGAAATGTGTTTATATAAGGAGATAAGATTTCTCTCCCTCTCTTGGGAGGGGAGAAGACAGCTGTATAGCATTTCTTACAAAAACTTTCACATTCATAATTGTAAGGTTCCCGCTCAGTGCACATAATATTAGGTTCTATCACAGTACTTGAAGGGGGAAAAAAGAGAAATAAAGAATTAGTGTAGTTACTGTTATAAATAATACTCCTCTCCATTTGCTTTCAGGATAAAACAAATATCAGTATTAAAAACTCATCAATGGTCTTAGGATTATGAGCTATATATATATATATATATATATATATATATATAAAAGAATGAGCATGACTGTTATATAGCAGGCATTTACTAGTTCCCATTTCCCTTCATAATGATAACTCTTAGTGGCTTAAGGGATTAAGATGAAATAAAATGCCCTGTCCCATTTTTTTGTCTTGCTTTCTCAATACTACCAACTTCTCAAATTCTAAATATAGAACAACCCTGATCTAATGAAAGAATCACATCAGATCCTGTGGAAAACAGTATACAAATGGCATTCCCAAGTTAAATTTATTACCATAAATTTTTTCTACTATCTTATATCCAAAGTTGAATTCTGCATCCTATTGACATCACTGAAAATAATTCGAGTTAAGTGATAGATGTAATTATTCTGACTGTCATAAACTAACGTAAATTATTTTTCAAAATTAGAAAGGGTAAAGTTATTTCATGATAACTAAGATCTGAAAATTCTGCTAATCTCATGAGAAATTTTAAAATATTAAAATCGCCAATAACAATTAACTATATCATGATTAAAAACTAGGAATTAATAAAAATACATACTTGTATAAATAAGAATATTTTATAAATACTAATAATGTCAGAACAGTGCTATTACGTGGATTTTTGAAACACATACAAATACTAGAATTATCTAGAATTTACTTTTGTATTAGCTGAACAAAAACATAATTTCCCCATTAGAAAAACAAAGGATTCCTAGATTTTTGACACCTATACTATATAGATACCATCTTGACCAGATCTGAAATTGTTGTAAATATTTACATTATATGAGGGGTATCAATTCTGAAACAAATCATGTGGCTTTGGTCATGGTACAATAAATATTTACAAAATGTAGTGAGTAAAGGGATACATTTGGGCATGGCATGGTCTCTATGATTAAAAACACTAATAAAGCATCATCTTTTTTTAGCTGGCAGGGAAGGGGTCAAACCACTCTTGAAGAGAGCTGTGTGTTTTTTCTGTGAAATGAGTATCACACAGCTGGTGCATAATTACTGAGTTTCAACAGCCATTTAGATGTGTCAATCATGAGGAAAGGTCAAGTACATTAAACTGAGTAAACATGTCATCTTTAATTCCATGGAGACTCTAACAGTGGAAAAAAAAACACAACAAGGCATCATTTATCATAATATATCAAAGATCTCTAATCCAGCAGAAATTCTCTGCAAGGCAGAGTAAAAGAGAAAAAGAAAAGAGACCAAGAGGTGCAAAGTGTGTGTGTCTGTGTGTGTGTGTGTGTGTCAGAGAAATACCAGTAGGCTACTGTTCTGATGCTTCCTGTGTTCCGCCCCAAGTGAAAGTGTTAAACCAGAACTAGTACAAAATTGCCTGATCCAGGATCCTACTTGTAATCATCACAAAACAGAGGACCACAAGATTGTGACCTTCCTATACAAAAGAAATTTTGAAGGTGCTGAATTGCTGATCAGAAGAGCCATGATCTGAGATTTACTAGCTTAGAAGGTCCTGTGACATATTTTCAAAACACTATTTCTTGTTTCTATAATAATGTCCTACACAAAATGTAGCAACTAAATAACTCTGCATATTGAAAAAACAATTTTACCCTAGAACATAATAAACATCAATATTGAATAAATAAATTCAAATAATATGTAATTTTGAAGAAAAGGAAGATATAGAATTTTCAATTTTGATGACTCCAGAATTTGAATTTGAATTCAAATCTTGAATTTGAATGTTCGTAGCATTCAAGGAAAGGTTGGAATTCAAGAATCAAGAAAAAGAGTAAGAAGGGCTGCATACAGGATATAATCCCTACACTTAAAAAAGAAATGACCATTCGATTGGTAAAGCAAGTCCATAAAGAAAACAGCAATGAATGATACTAATTAGAATACAAATTGAAAAACAGAAAAAAAGTTTGTATTAAAGCTAAACTTCCTGTGTGGTCACAGTTACTAAATCATTAATTAAATGCTATAAGAGATAGTAACAGGAAATAAAGGATAATCTCAGTTTTAAGGTGGGACTTGAGTTGATTCTAAACAGTAAGGAGATTTTTTGATGAGTAGAAGAGTGAGAGTTCTAGAAAAAGCAGTTAATTTGAGCAAAATTAGAAAAATAATTTTGGGAGATAATACATGGGGGAAATAAGGTAAAAATAGAATATGTATTTTTTATAATCACAAAAGCATGCAATTTCAATATTATTTTAAAATTAAGTCTTGTTTCATTTCACAAGGAAAAGAGAAAAATAAATATATATTCACAATAATACTAGAAATGGATGCAAAAGAGAAGTTTGCATTCCCTACCTCTCTAACCCCATTTTCATTAGTTATGGTTTCTGAAGAGTCTTGGCACTTTGCTTTCAGGTTAGGAAAAAGTCAAAAATGTAAAGCTAAAGTTTTCCAGATTTAGATTTGTAATGTATTAATCCTGATTCATTTTGGGAATTATGGTAATTAAGGAAAGAAAGATCTGCTTGGAAAAACTGAAGCAGTCAGGAGAAAAGCAGGAGATTTCCATGAGGCAAGTTGATGGAATTCAACAGTATAGCTGGAAAAACAATTAAACAATTACAACATCTAAAAGTAAATATGAAAATACTTGACATATTTATATAGATGTTTTCAAATAAGATACAGATAATTTTGTCAATTTTTTATAAGCAAAAGTATTTTGGTGACTTCTTTCATAAAGAAATAGAATATTTTTCCAACGATTGAATTTGAACTAGGCTATGTATTTGGTTTTCACCTACGGATCATTTGTAAATATGACACAAAGGTTTGCAGTCTGCTTACACAACAGTTTTTCTCTTGATTGCTCTCTGGGAAAGCCTATGCACCATGTAAACATGCCATGCTAGCCTGATGGATAATGAGAAAACATAGGGAGGTCTTGGTTGGCAGTTAAGCAGTTGAGTACTTCATAAACCAGCTGATTCTCACCATTTGGTTGCCAAGCAACCAAGTGACAGTAAAGGCAGAAATCAGTTGACTCAGATTACAACTAACTAGTTCAGTTCAACTTAAACAACCTGTAGAATAATCATCTAAACAAATTGGTTGCCTTTTTAAGTTTTCATATTTGTTGATAGTTTATAGCATAGTTATTACTAAGTGATAAAAATTATTTGATTAAAAAATTAATGGATTATGAAGGATGGGAGAACAAGATATAAAAGACAATTTTAAGTGAAAGAAACAGAACACTATTCACAAAAGAAATCAACTGGAAAAAGCTAATTAATAACAGACATCTCAAAGGGAAGGCAAATTAACTAGAATCAGAAATGAAAAGAAAAAAAACAATCAAAAAAGATCCTTGTTGACAGGGGTAATAAAATGAATAAGAACCTGATTAAAAGTATAAGCTGAGAATATTTTTAAAAATCTAAAAAGGAAAAAAAAAATGAGGCTGCACATAAATAAGTGCCAAGTAATTTGGTACTTGTGAGTGCTGTAATGAAATTGGGTCAAAAGTGGGCAAAAGCCACCAAGTAACAAGTCACGGGGAAAAATCTTTTTAAAATGTGGCTTCTGCCAGTCAGGTTCCTTCAGCTGAGTCCACACCACCCTTGCATAGCAGTTTCCAGACAAAATGCAGTTTAACAACAGGGTTTTATTAACAAGGAAAATTAATAAATAATAAATAATTAATTAATAATAATAAACAAAATTTTATTAACAAGAAAAATGAAAAGTCCTTAATGCCACAAGTGGCCAGTTATTTCACCCCAAATACTGTTTAGTCCAAAAGTTCCAAACACATGTCCAAGATGGTACCTCTCCAAACCTCCAGGCAGCCTGCAATGATGTCCAGTCCTTCTTCAATGTCTTCTCTTTGCTTCTTCTCTGTCCAGCATTACAAACTGTTCCACTTCTCCAAGGCTCTTCAAATTTCTTCCACAATTGCTGATGCACTAATTAGCTTTCCAAATCTGCTGCCTTGCTGGGGCTCCACATGCTTCCTTTACCAGGCCCACCTTTGGCAGCATCTGGCCACATTTACCAGGCCTTGCCTCAGCAGCCCCTGGTCACCTCTGGCCTGTCATCCTGGCATCTGACTCCACACTGGCTACGTTTCTGTCAGCCACTCTCCCACCATTGCTCCTCACCACCACCAACTCTCTCTTCCAGGGGGTTTCCCCAAGCCAGGCCACATGGGCCTGTTCTTTCAAGCCACCATTCTTGTCTCTTTCCTCTTTTTTCTCTCTCCTTGCTCCTCCCTCTTTATATACCCTCTCTTTCTGTTTCCCATTCTGTCTCACAGACAGACTCCACCCACCAGGGCATTTTGGCACCCATACAATTTTTAACTGCATCACTACCATGTATCAGTAAGAGTTTTGAGGTGGGGAAAAAAGGGAGAGATGGAAGGAAGAGCACTAACTTTTATGGAGAATTTGTGATGATATTCCTATATAATTCTCAGTGTTCTACTTATATTTTCTATTCAACAAAAAATTAATCTTCAATAAAAAGTTCCCATGCCACAAGTGGCCAGTTATTTTACCCCAAACACCCCAAATACCGTGAAATTTTCCCCCAATATGCAGAAAGGGAAACTTCAAAGAAGGAACTTGCCCAAAGCCACAAACAGAACTACAATTCAACATCAGATCATACAATCCTAATTTTATCACATAAAACCACCAGTAGGCACTCTCCTAGAACCTTATACTTCCTTTCAATGTTTCTCATTTCCAGTGAAGTTGGAATATGCAAAACCTGACTCATAAAAGGGAGAGGGATTTTCAGGAAGACAGGGCAGGTGGAAACTAGCATGCCTTGTACAGGGAGGCACATGAATGCAGACAACCCAGAGGTATGTATGAGCATGCTTATACTACTTTTATTATTCTGTTTATTAGGCAATAAACAGATTTTTTTCCGTGAGACAGTCATTGCAATAAACATATTTATACCGATTATATAGTTACTATGTTACATATTTCTCAATTTTCCACCCAAAATTTTCAATGGAAACAATGACTTGCAGTCTACCTTGTATAACTTAGCAGAGGTAGTAAGCTGGAGCAGACCCATGCTAGTTTATGAGAGCCAACTAAGCACATATTTCCCTAACTCTGTGTTGATGGAAACACCTAGGCAACATGAAATGCCCAGTATAGCGTCTTTAACCATGACAATAAGCAAATGTTACAGTCAAGGCTGTGGGGGGTTTGAGGGGCAAGAAGTGTTATCAGAATACCCTATCTGGTGCCTGTTGGGCATGTAAGACCAAAACTTCTGAATATTCTTGTCTTTTTTTTTTTTAAGTTGCTGACAATTTTCTATATCCCAGAGTGATCTGATCATCTCACCTTAGTAAGTCTGACTTCACTTTCTACAGGGATTCACTTGTGCAGTTGCACAATTATGTAGCTATTAAGTACCCACCTCTGAGTGAAAAGAATGAAAGAATTATTTGGGGCCAGGCAAAGTATAGAATTAAGATGATGTTGAAAAGTGAAATTAGGAGTCATCTTCCCTCATATTCATTTTAATTCTCAGATTTTAGAAAGAAAGAAAATTGAACTTAAAACTCTGCTTGCAGATTTGGAGTCACTAAATCATTTCCAAAGTCATACAATGTTCTAAATAAAAACAAGCAGGAATGAATAATGGCTGACCTCTATCCAGACCCATCATGAGAAAACACCATCATTGGAAGGAGAGTCCAAATCATTTCTCAAGCTCAATAAGAGCCACTAGGTTATTCTCTCTCTCTCTCTCTCTCTCTCTCTCTCTCTCTCTCTCTCTCTTTCCGTGTGTGTGTGTGTGTGTGTGTGTGTGTGTGTGTGTGTGCTGTGCTGTCTAGGCTTAGTATGCTGCAAACTCACATAGGTTCTTAGGGACTTAAATGGACAAAAGGCTTATATGTGTGCTCTTTTAATAAGGAAAATGAAAGCCTGTTGTACCTGAGGTAAAACACTTAAGGCTCAAGGCAGGTTTTGGCAGTCTGTATGAGGAAGAGGAAGTTGCACAGTTGATTAGACAACATTGTAGAAAAAAAAAAGAAGAAAGAAAGGATCAAGAGCTTTAGTGGACAGGTTCTTGCATCGCAACTTGCATCACTTCCACCCCTGGATGCCACCAGCCTTCTACCTGGAGAAACTGAGACTAACAAGTTGTACTGTCCAGTAATAAAGTTTTGTTGAGGTTAACCTCAAGGGAGACAGCTATAAAAGGTGCATATTTTTCTCTGTTTCATTTACAGGTGTATTCCTTGTACCTGGAATAGTGTTTGGCAGTGACTAATAGATACTCAATAGAGAGGTGGATGAATGAGTAAATGAATGGATGATTAAATGAAGTCCATTATTCCATACTGAGGAAGAGATATTAAGGACTGATTTAACCATTTAATTATAATAACCCTAAGGAGCCTGGGAATAGGAATCTCAGAATAAATATAATACTTTCAAAAAATCTTGGTAGGTAGTACCTCTTAATTACAATCCGAATATTAACCAAATAAATCTATATCTCATACAATAATTTTATAATTGATGGTACTTTTGCCTCACATCATATTACTCTCTTCCTAAAGAAAAGGATAGTGCAATTTTGTGTGGTTTTTGAGAGGCAGTGAACAATTTAAGGAGCATTATTTTAAACCTTGCATTTTATATGGTGTGAGTTATGCTTTTCAAACTTTTAAACTAAATAGCATTTCTTGTCAGATATGTGAGAACTGAAAATTTTCAAGGTACAAACATGAAGTTAGAGTATGCACTAGAAGCTCACTTAAAGATTATAGAATTTAGAGTTGGTTAATACTCTATAGATCACCAATTAAAAAGTTGCATTTCAACATGTGAAATAAACAGGAGTTGAGGTGAACTCAACATTTCTAAAACTAAACACTGTTAAATCATAGCCAACAGAACAATTTTATCAACTTAGTAGATTCAAATACTATATATTATGATTTATATGTTAAGTATTCTCATAGCATTTTCCTCAACCAATATTTTTATGAGATGACCTAAACTAAGGAAAGATCCATCTTCTTCAATATGTCTTCCTAGATCTATCCAGTATTACTTTGCATATTTGAGGATGGGAATCTTCATGCTCCTTCTCTGGCTTCTCTTTTTGGCATCACCTCCATGTTTTCCCTGTATGCTCTCCTTCCTGTGGTCCTTCCCCAGGGTAGGGGAAAGGACCCTTTTATCCTCTTCTCCTAGGCCCAGGTGTGCACATTTACAGATGCACACATCAATTGGGACAGGTAGGCACAATCATAGGAAGAGCACAACATCACAAGTGCTTCTGCAAATGGCAGAAGGTTATGAAAAACCCTGATTAACTCATTTACCCTACAATGATCAATATGGTTTACTGACTACATTGATGTTACTGACACCAGTTTTTTATTAATCACTGTGCTTTTCTGCAATGTCATCTGATTAAATAATGACACGATAACACATGAAAGGCAGGATCCTACACTTCTGAATTATATTCAGTGCTGTAAACCAATGTCACTTTAATTTAAAAAAAATTTAATAATACAATGGGAAGGTTGTAACTTTCCATGTTTAATGAATTAAATTTAAAAAATAATTTTTATTAATACATACAGAAAATATTTATACCTGGAAGTGCTATACTAGAATTCTTTAAAGGTGTTTTTAAAATGCATTTCATAACCAATAAAACCACTTACATTCTGAAAAAATAATAAACAAATTGAATGATGCAAAGATAAAGATAATTCTAAAGAATTTAGGTAAAAATTATAAATCTTAACTAATAAGACTGTAATACTCTAGTTACAAATGTTCCTAAAGTAATTTAGGAGCAGTTTAAAACTGGTACAAAAAATATTCATACTCTTCCTGCCACAAAACAAGACAAAAGCTTAATTAACCATAGAAAATTAAAATTTTGCTTTCTTCTAATCATGATCTTAATAATTTTGGTTTCCTTTATAATCATCCCAACTAAAACTTAGTAAGGGGTTGAAATGAGAGAAGGAAAGGAAAAATAATCATCTTTTTTAACTGTGACTTTAGTAATTTTGATAGATCACAGGTAGTAATGACAAGGTAACCAGGAAAGAGGGAAAATAAAATGGTAAAAGAGAAAAAATAGAAAAGAAAACATTCAAAAAAGTAACCAGAATACTGGTACCCCAAAATGGAACTGGTTCTATTAAGGCTCCAGTGATAGTAGTACTGCTAAAGTTATAGGTGTGCATTATCCAAAAAAATTAAGATAATTTCTTTCTATTATTAATTAATCCTTACTCAATTCATCAATATTTATATCAGTAGACCTTTTAAATGTAAAGATTTATGTGTGAAGTGGCCACTGTAATTTATTTCCAGTGGAGTCAAGAAATCAAGTATCATACTGACAGCACCAGTACCTAAACCTCATTGGAGAGTAAAGAGCATAAACTTGACTCTGTGCTCATATACCACTAGCACTTAGTTAATATTGGTGAAAATGATTAATTTCTGAGAAATATCTTAATTGACTATAGCCTACCCCTGCTTAGACTGAGAGATGATTCTGCATAAAGGAGGTAACCTGTGGAAGCAACTATCACAGGCACTGAGGTGCAGTAAGTAGCATAGCACCAGGGGGAAAGATTAGCAGCTGAAATAGAGTTAAGAATTTAATGAAGAAGTATACTATATTGATCTCTTTCTCAATGTCACCTTCAGATTACTACTCCCACACTACTAAACTGTGTATCTAAATATCAAGCACACTGAAGTCTCATATGTCTGGAAAACTTAAAAGTATAATGTTAATAAACCTATGCCATACATATTAAGAGGCTTTGGTCATTTGTAGTTTGTCATTTCAAAGTATTAAATATTTTCCAAGAAAAATACTTCAGGATTAAGGGAATAATTTCTTTGCTGTAAAATTCCCTCTTTTAATATTTAATAGGATTATATTTAATGTAATGAAAATAAATTTCTTTTCATTTATTTTATCTCTGAAATAGTAACTAATAGGAAATGTTTTATACACAAACACACAGTTCTCTTAATTCACAGAGGATGTGTCCTAAGTAACATTAAATAGTAAATACTTCAGTGTACTGTGCTATTGGTAGATAAGAATTGCAATAAAGAGAGCATGACTTCTGGAGGAACAATAAAGGGAAATGAACAATATGCACTACTTTTCTAAAACCAGGTGCCCCAAAACTGACATGCTAACCAAAGGATGCAAAATGTATAACCAGGATCCCCAAATTATAAACCATATATTGTCAGGAATTTTTTTAGCCACATATACACATTAGAATCCATGTTCCTGCCTTCATTCAAATACATGTCTCCAACCACTTGCAAATGGTCTAATAAACCAAGACCAAATTTAGAAATATACTTTAGATCTTTCTAAGTTACTGAAAGTACAGTAAACAGTAATTACCAAGTTACCCCTCACTTCAAAAAATTTTCATGAATTTTTTATGTCAAAATTAAATGATATGGGTCATGTATACAAATAATAAGAAACAAAATTGAAATGTATAAACGAAGAAAGGTATATAGATTGCCTGAGTGTTAATTTTAGAAATAAAAATAAACGCCATTACTAAAGACTTTAAAACAATATTCTGTTATTTGTTTTTTGTTCTGATTTGGTTCTTACTAAGATAGCAATAGGAAAAATGGAAGAGTCCATTATGAAATGTGCACAAGTATTAAAGGAATAAAATTTATTACTAGCCAATGTTTCTGAAGTCTTCAGGATTAGGTTATGTGCCTAATTCTGAAGACCAGAAATCCTCAAATATAAAGTGTTTTGCAAGCAAAATTCATGATTTCAAAGGAATCCTGTATAATTAATTAATACTAATTGTTACCAATAGACCAAGTATCACATAAATTTGTCCATCAATTAACACTGAGCATATAGCAACAATATGGAATTGCACAAAAGTTAATCAACCTAAAATAGCAGAGAAGATATCATTTGGGAAATGTAAACAATAAAGTTTTGCATTTTGTAATAGAGAAGACAAGACAATTTAAAATAAGAAAACATGAGATTATAATAAAACTAGTCTACAGTAGGAGAGACTTTTTAATTTGTCTAATGGGAACCTACTCATTAAAACTTTTCAAATTTTGCAAAATCACTTGAAAAAATATTGTGATGTGGGTACTGACAAACATCAAATTCTTTATTGTTTCATACTAGCATTATCTTTCTTTTTAAATGGTGGTGAACAAGTAAATGTGCTCAGAAGGTAATGATTTACTCAGTTACATAATAAACAAGACTAAAAATTATCTTTAATTCTATATAAGAAAAGATGTTAACTCAGAAAATCTGAAGTGAAGTTAATTCTTTTGCCAGGAGGTATAAGATAATGGTAATGATGGAAAAATACTATTCATTTTGCATTCATTATTTCTGTGTGGAGGGAAAATACTAATAAATGTTGATGAAAAGGTACCAATTTGGTATAGGGTAAAAGCTTGTAGGTACCTTCAAAAGTAAAAGATTTATGAAGAGAAAAAAATCTTTACTAATGTGATGCTGAGGCTTTATTGTATCTTCTGTATTCTCAGACTGTAGAAAAATAGAAGGTATTGTGTGAGAGATACTTGTTTTTTTTAAAAGGAACGGTTAGTTAAAACAACATGGTACTGTAACAAAAACAATCAGACAAATGGAACAGAATTGAGTGCCCAGAAATAAAGCCACACATATACATTCCACTAATTTTTGACAAAGAAGCAAAAAACATATATTAAAACAAGAACAGCCTCTTCAATAAATGGTTCTGGGAAAACTGGACCACTATATGCAAAAAAATGAACCTAGACAACACCCTATGACCATGTACAAAAACAAATTCAAAGTGGATAAAAGACTTGGATGTAAGCGTTGAAACCATAAAATACATAGAGGAAAATATGGGCAAACCCCAGTCAGGACACATCTATAGGTGCTATAAGAAAAAATAAAGGAAAACATAAAAATCTGGGACTACATCAAACTAAAAAACTTCTGTCCAGCAAAAGAGACAACAACCAAACAAAAAGAAATTCAACCAAGTGGGAAAATTTTTTGCCCTCCAACAAGTGATAAGGATCTGATAAGAAATATCCACAAAGAACTCATGCAACTTAGAGGAAAAAGAACAAAAAGCCCAGTCCAAAAATGGAGAGAAGAACTAAAAAGACACTTCTCCAAAGAGAATGTGAAAATGGCTAACAAGCATGTTAAAGAATGCTCTACATCACTAATAATCAGAAATGCAAATCAAAACCACATTGAGAAATCATCTTGTGCCAGTAGGAATGGTCACTATTAAAAAAAAAAATAAAAGGACATCAAGTGTTGGCACAGATATGGAGAAAAAGGAACACTTATACTACTCGTGGGAGTGGCAAGTTGGTCCAGCCACTATGGAAGGTTGTGTGGAGAACCCTCAAAAAACTGAAAGTGGAACTACAATTCGACACAGCAATCCCACTACTGGGAATCAACCCAAAAGATACAAAATCACTAATAAAAAAGACACCTGTACTCACATGTTTATTGCAGCACTATTTACAATTGCCAAGATATGGAAACAACCCATATACCCCAAAACTGATGAACTGCTGAAAAAGATATGGTATATTTACACAATGGAATATTATGCATTAATCAAAGAAAACAAACATGTCATTTGCAGCAACATAGATAGAGGTAGAAGGCATCATCTAAGAGGAAATTAACCAGAAAGAAAAAGAGAAAAATGGAATGGTCTCACTTATATGAGGGATTTAGGGAAAACAAACAAACAGACAAGAAAAATGTAAAACTGCCAACAGAACTGAAGCATAGGTCAAGTGAGGGGGAGGACAAAAATCAGGGGAAGGGAAGGGCACAAGAGATAAAGAAGGTGCACAGGTGATAAGGTGAATGGTGATACAGGGAAGTGACATAGTTAAAAATTGTATTGGTGCCAAAAATACCCTGATGGGCAGTCTGAGAGAAAGACCCTTTGTGAGAGAACATGAAAAGTGGGAACAGAGGGTGTATATAAAAGGAAGGAGCGAAGAAAGGAAGGAAAAAGAGACAAGAATGGTGAACTGAGATTACAAGCCCATGTGGCCTGCTAGGGGAAGACTCCTGAAGGACAGTTGGTGGTAGCAAGCAGCCATTGAGTCCCGCAGAAGAGTAGTCAATGTGGAGAATGTAACCGCAGCAAGGTGGCATAGTGTGCTGGTACCTGGAGATGGCCAGGGATTTGGAAAGCTGATTTGTGTATCAGCAATTGTGGAAGAAATTTGAAGAGCCTTGGAGAAGTGGAGCAGTGTGAAACACTGGAGAGCAAGTGAAGAGAAGATGCTGAAGAAAGACTGGACTTTGCAAAAGTGCCTAACTCTGAGGTTTGGAGGGGTAAAGGGGCACGATCATGAACATGTGTCTTTGGGAACTTTGGGACTGAAAATGACGACTGGGGTAAGATAACTGGCCATCTGTGGCGTCAAGGACTTTTTGTTTTCCTGGTTAATTTCCCTTGTTAATAAACTCTATTGTTAAATTGAATTTGAGTGGCAAGTGTTGATGCACAGGTGAAGAAAGTTGGGTTGCAGAAGCTGCATTTTAAGATTTTTTTTCCCTGTGACTTGTTGGTTGGCGGGTTTTGCCCCTTTGAGCCCAATATCAATGGGAGAATATCGGGATAAACAAAGATGTAATATTTATATATGTGTTTGTATTTATATATATATGTATATGTGTATGTGTGTGTGTAATCAAAAAAATAAATAACAAAAGAAAAAGAATAGCCCATGGTGGAAAAAAAGAGTGGGGGGCAACAACAAATGCTGGCATGGATGTGGAGAAAGACACTTTTACACTGCTCTGTGGGAATGCAAACCGGCCCAACCACTATGGAAAGCTGTATGGAGACCCTTAAACTACTGAATGAAACTACCATTAGATCCAGAAATTTCACTTCCAGGGATCTATCCAAAAGTTACAAAAACTCTAATTCAAGGGAACATCTGCACGCTGGCATTTATTGCAACACTGTTTACAACAGCAGGATATGGAGGCAACCAAAATGCCCCAAAAGAGACCAATGGATCAGAAAGTGTGGTATATGTCTACAATGGAATATTATTCATCAGTCAGAAAAAACAAACATCATTTGCAGCAACATGGATGGAGCTAGAAGGAATCATGCTAGCAGAAATAAGCCAGAAAGAGAAAGAGAAATATGGGATGGTCTCGTTTATATGACATATAGGGAAAACAAATAAACAAATGAACAAGAAAAATTTTAAACTGTCAATAGAGCTGAGGCATAGAGCTAGAGAGGGGAAGGGTGGAATTTTGAGGTGGGATAAACACAAAAGATGAACACAATGGTTTTTGGATGATAAGGTGGTGGGTGAACCATGGGGTAGACAATGATGTAATAATAATTATTATTATTTTATATATGTACATACATGTACACACATGCATGCAATCAATTAAAAAATAATTTAAAAATGAATTTCATAGTTTTCCACCTGAAATACAGGCTAGAGTACAGTATTGTTAATACTCTAAGATTAGAGAGTTGAGTTATAGAGAACTAGTGGACTAAAATCACGTTTATGCAATTAGGTCTCGAGATTAAGGCATAGAATCTGGATGACCTTAAGAAGTTCTCTAAAGCAGAAACAAAGATGTAAACCTGCCTCAATAAACATAATTTGGAAAAGTGGGAGAAAAATGTCCCCACACAACAAATATGTGCCCAAGGAATGAACATCCCGGGCCCCTGTAAAAATGTCATTTTAGCCTATCAGGTAGTTCATTTCTTCTAATGCTAAACAATAATACTCCATTTGGGAGCAATGTAATTCTGCTGTGATCAAGTAAAAATTTCTGTGGGGACATACTTTCACTTCTTGAGTCTGTGCATACCAAGCAAAGTTGCACAGTCAAATGCTAACTCCATGGTTAACCTTATGAAAAACTGGAGTGTTTACCAGGTAACTGTACCATTTCACATTTTAGCAGATTTCCCAGTCAATACTTGTTATTTTCTATCTTTGTGATCATAACCATCCTAATGGGATGTGAAGTGTTACCTGATTAAGGTTTCAGTTTCCATGGTTCCTTAACATTGAGCATCTTTTCATGTTTTTACTGGCCATTTTGTTTATCTTCTCTGGAGAAATGTCTATTTGAATCCTTTGTTCATTTTTTAATTGAGATGTCTTTTAAATGAGTTGTAAGAGCTTTTTATATAGCCTAGAAACTACTTTTAAATTTTTATAAATTTTTATTTTTATTTTCTTACAAGAAAAATGGCTAATAGGTTGATGAAAAAATGCTCGGCCTCACTAGTAATCATGAAAATGCAAATCAAAACCACAATGAGATACCACCTCACACCAATAAGAATGGCCCATATCAAAAACAAAAACAAACAAACAAACAAAAAAAACACAAAACGGGCAACAAGTGCTGCTGTGGATTGGCAAGAAAGAAACACTTTTACACTGCTGCTGGGAATGCAAACTGGTCCAGTGTTCATGGAAAACTGTGTGGAGGACCCTCAAATGACTGAAAATGGAACTATCATTTGATCCAGCAATTCCACTTCTGGGAATCTACCCAAAGGACACCAAAACACTAATTCAAAAAGACAACTATACACAGATGTTTATTGCCACACTGTTTACAATAGTCAGGTTATGGAAACAACCCAAATACCCCAAAACTGATGAATGGTTGAAAAAGATGTGGTGTATTTACACAATAGAATATTATTCAGCAATCAAAAATGACAAATATGATACATTTATGATACCATAGATGGACCTAGAGGGAATCATATTAGCAGAAATATGTCAAAGAAAAATAGAAACCACATGGTCTCATCTATAGTTGTGATACAGGAATGACACAACAATAGGCCAAGAAAAAGTCAAAATAGGCTAACAGAATTGGGACAAGTAACAAGGGAGGGGGAGGAAAGAGAAATCAGGGAACAGAGGAGCACAAGAGGATCAAGACAAAGTTTCACTGATGATAAGGTAGAGTGAGAACCCTGGGGAATGCAACAATATAATATATTTATACATACATATGTATACATAAACATGTGAACAACAAAATAATTTTAAAAATAAAAAAATAAAAAGGGGATAGAGTCTTTTACTAAATAATTTTGAAGAAAATGAGCTATAATATGTGAAATATTAGGCAAGAGGGAGTAAGAAGGATAAAAATGGAGGCATTCTACACCATTTCCAAATAACTGAAACCAGGATCTTAAAGAGATCCATTTCATAGCATGTTCATAAGAACATCCATGTTCATAGCAGCACTATTCTGAATAAACAAGATGTGGAAGCAACCATGTCTATCAACAGATTAATGGATAAACAAAATGTAGCACATGCATATATACAACCAAATTTTTTTAGCCTTAATTCTGACACATTCTACAATATAGATGCACCTTGAAACATTATATTAAGTGAAAGAAGCTAGTCCCAAAAAATGACAAATACTTCATTATTCCACATACATGAAATATTTAGAGTAGTCAAATTCAAAGAATGAGAAAGTAAAAGAGTAAGTGGTAGGGACCAGGGTGGAGAGGAAATGGGAGGTTTTGCTTAATGTGTGTACAGTTCTGGTTTCCAAATGAAAGAGTTTTAGAGATTGGTTCCACAACAGTGTGAATATACTCAATACTTGTGAACTTAAAGATATTTAATATAATAAATTTGGTTATGCATTTTTTGTGACAATAAGCATACCGCTAAAATTTTTAGAAAAAAAAATAGTCTCATTATTTGACCATATTGCCTTGACTGGAATTGGTCAGTATAGTCAAAATGACTAAAATAATCAACTTTAGCTATTTAAGTTTCTTCCTTTTATATTATCTAATTATTACAGTACATGCTATTTTTAGTGACTAGATTTATAAAATTTATTCTTAAGCATACAGAAGATAGAAATGGTAATTTCTGGAAAAAAAATTTATTGTACTTTTGCTTATAAATACTTGCCACTTTTCATTCATTTGACCAATATGTTTTACCATTGTGAACTTGAAAAATATTCACTCATCCCAAACCTCCTTCGACTCCTTTATTACAGAGGGTAGGGAGTTAACAGTATATGCAATATATATTTGTGGTCTGGAATAAGGTCAAAAATGTATTTGTAACTACTTAGGGAATGTTTACTTCTTATACTTCTTGATAATAGTAGAATAAAATACATTTGCGTGGTAACAATTGCATACCATAAACCTGAAGACATGTTAACTTGCTCTAAGAGAGATTCCACATGTGATATAGCCACTGGATTGATTTTGCAGTAGTTGACTGCAAGTTTCTTTCAAGACCAGAGTCTTATACTTTAGGTACTTAAAGAGAATAGGAATCACTGATATTTCTCATCAGATACAATACTGATTGTTATTGACTACCAAAGTCAAACCAACTTGTTTCCAAGCCTTTTCATCACTACAATACTTCTTAGCCCCACAGATTAACAAAACTAATGTGAAGGTACTGTGTCACTAATATATCTATTATTACTTCTGTTTCAGGACCAGGAAAGGGATCAGTGATTGTTTCCCCAGGAAACAGGTTTGGAGGTAAAGATATGTTTTCAGAGAATTTGTTGAAGAGAGCTGTTTGTTGAAGAGAGCATTTAGTAGAGGGAGAAGTTGAATTACGAAGGCCCCATTTGATTTGACAGGAATCTCTGAAATGGTCCCAGACTTCTTGTGGGCCAGCCGCAACAAGATAGAACAATCCCGAAGGGGAGGGTAAGGATTGAATTCGAGCCAAGACTCAGACAGAAGGGCTCACAGCCTCTTTCTCTGGACTGTGGCGCAAAGTTTATTTAGAAGCAGACTTTTATATAAAGCATGAAACAAGCAGTAACAAAAGAAGTTTTGGTCCAGGGTCACATGGTTGCAAGCATATCTTTACCAGGAGACCAGTTAAAAATAAGTACAATCTAAGCTGCTCAAACTTGGCCAACATGTGACCTCCAGCTAGCCTTGTAGCCTCTAGATAGCTTTGTAGACAGTCAAGGACTCTCTGCTTTTCCCTCTGTACCCATTAGGCAACATTCAGTATCTTATCCGAGCAGGTCAGAAATAACACAGCTCTCTACACAAACTGAAGTAAGGAGTTCATACCTTTATACGACTCTACTGACCATCATTTGACTTCAATGTGCCAAGGGTGAGGTTACAACATGAGACTATTCTCTTCAGTTGAAAGCTAACAGTACTCATGACAGGTAGGGAAATAAGTGCCCCAGTTCTTTGAAAGTGGTATAGGTAGTTCACCCTAACATCCACTGCTAGGGTTGCCTGATATAGTTACTAGAAAATACCAAGACAATTGCATGAGAAACCTATGCTAACGTTCATTGTTGATGCACACAAACTTAACTGAATATTTTAGGTTTTATCTAACCACTTTCTTCACTATATGTATATTGAAGAGTGAGTGAAAGGCATTTCTAGGGTATTAATACATTTCTTCTTTTGGTAATCTTATTTTTTTAACAGTATTAATCCTCACAGATAAGGGAGACCAAAAATAAAAATCATTGTTAGGGCTACCAACAGTTTTTGCTGTTACTCAGAATCCTGACATGCTCTAATTACAAAGATTCAAAGTCCACCTACATAAAATACATTTTACTGGGATGGTTAGGGAATATACAATATGTATTAAGAGATTCTGATTGGCAAAACACAAATGGATGGTTCAGATTCTGTTCTGTTTACTGATGTTTATAGTTGGTATCTTAATCCCAAAAGTAAATAATTATGATAGAGTCGTGAGTCATTGGAATTAATATCATAGAATGCATTACATTTTAGAATTTTCAAAGAAAAAGGAACAAGATTGTTTTTACTGAACTATAAAATATTTGTTATGCTTCCAACTCATGTTGAGTAGATAAACACTCTAACATTTGAGGATAATTTGGAGGATTCTGCTCTGATGCACACAAAGAATTACTAGATTTATTAGAGGTTCCCAGACTGATTACCTTGAATCAGAAAATAACGCAGGAACAATGTGATGGATTATCATGGTTCAGGGAAAATCAATAGGCAGCATAATAAAATGAACAAATGAAAAGAGCTAATATTATGTAGGTAATAATGGTTGTAATTTCTCTATATATAATTAAAGGAGAAGACAAGAGCTCTACTTTTTAAGAGCTTCTTTAATGGTGTAGATAAAACATACCAATAGGAATATATTTTAAGTGAACTAGAGTTGGGAATTGCTATTGAAGGCAAACACATTTTATAAACGCATCCTTCAATTAAGATGTTAAATTTGAACATTAATGTTCCTCAAGACTTAGGTGTATAAACTTAGCTAATAGAATTACTGGTGCAATTTAACATCCTGAGTACAGCTTGTCAAAATGCCATATAGTTAAAAATATCTATAAAGTCTCAGGTGCAATGATTTAATGAAAAATGATCACCTGGCCAATGTGATCAACAGCTTGGTATACTATATTAACAAATTCACATATATTATACATTCTGACAATTTGTCAAATATATCATTTTCCTACCAAATTATTTCTTCTTTTGTTTTACATATATTTTGCACCATTTTTCTTTCTCTTTCCCTATACCTAAGATCAAGAACATATGATTTTATTAGATTCTGTTCACCTTTTATTTTCTGCACCATGCTATCAGTAATTTCTTTTGTCTTTCTCTCGGTGGTGTTCCACCCTTTTCTTCTGATTCCCAATTACTGATCTAGTTCTTTCCATTAGATAATGTGTGCACACTTTTCCCATAATCGACCTTCCCTAATATTACTAGGGTACTCTTTCTAAGCACTCTTCAATTTCCTATTGTAAAATGTAGTGTGGACTTTGAATTTCTGTAATGAGAGCACTTCAGGATTCTGAGTAACAGCAGAATCCTGTTTAGGCTAATTTCTTGCTTTAGTAGCTTTGCTTGTATGTGTTTAGTGATCTTGGTATCTCCTCTACCAGGTAACTATGTGTGTGCTTGGAGAACACAATCATAGCTTAAGTCATAGCATAGGTACAACAGTAAAATTGCTCCTGAGGATAGAAAGCGATACGATCATATTTCAAATGCAGGAGATACTAGTTTTATATCACCCACTATCTGTTCAGATTTTTCAAGTTTTTGCTCCCTTCAATTTGTGCAGGGGACATGGATGGCAGAGCAAATCACCTAGATACTAGACCTGGGTATTCGTACATCAAGCAAAATGTCAAACTCAGAGTGGTGGCTGAAAGATGTCTCTAACTATAGTATTACCCACCTGTTAGTCAATTGTTGTAGCTAACGATAAGACACAAAAAAATTAATTATAGTTTAATTGATGACATTATAATTCTTAAAAATAATAAACCTTTACTTCTCAGCTATTGATTTTAGCTAATAGAGATAATAAAATTATCTCTACAATTAATCCAGTAGATTATCAGGAGCTATCACTGATTTATTTTTCTTCAGATCACCTAGATTTCATTTTTTCAATGAAATGATTAAAACACTGTGTCTTGTATTTCACTAGTAATAATTTTTGTTTAAAAATAAAAATAGCTGCTGGGCATTGTGGCTCGTGCCTGTAAGCTTCAGCCTATGAAGCAGTCGGGGCTAGGGATCAGGGTTTGAGTCCCACCTGGGGCCCGTAGTGAGACCCAGTTCCCAAAAAATAGCTGGGCGTGGTGGTGTGTACCTGTAATTCCAGCTACTGGGAAGCTGAGGCTGGGGATTGCTTGAGTCTGTGGTACCACGGGCAACGTGAGCCTGTGGTTCCATGGGCAAAAATAACAAGACCTAGTCTCAAAAAATAAAATAAAATAAAAACAAATAAAAATATCTTTCATACATTAAATTATGATATTAAATTATTGTATAAAATAGTTGTCAATATTTATGTAACTCTTTTACCAAGTACTACTATAAGAATTTCTCCTTTAATTTTCACTAAAAAAAACCTTTAGGAAATATATCCATTGTTATCCCTTGTCTAACAATTGAAAAAACTAAGATGTAAAGCAACTAATGGCTGAAGGTTTCATAGCAAATAAAGTACAAAACTGATGTTTTAATTCAGTACAGTCTGGTTTCAGAACCTACACACTATCTATTTGACCACACTACCTCCCTACTAAATTATCTACCTTCTTCCTATTGAAGAGAACACACACTGATGGTGCCATCATTTTTCTCTCTCTCACATATATATAGGCACTATTAGGACACCAGTTGTCTTTAACTCTCTTTCAGTAACAGACTACTCTGACAGTGTAAGTTCAATCAGATGCCCTTCCTTTCCTCTTATTCCTCATTTAACACCTAATTTGTCAGTCTGTCATAATCTTTTTATCCCCTAATTGGTTGTGATTTTCTACAATAGGGATCACTGAAAGACAACATAGTATCCAGAAAATAGTAGAGGTTCAATCACTGTCTGTTTATTGAATGAATGAATGTGTCTCACATTTATATTTCTCCCTATTGGCATTCCAGACCACACCAAAATAGTCGTATCCACCTCCACCCATTGTCATTACTTTGATGTCAATTTTTGTAATTCTGCACATTATGACAGAATTCTCATTTCTCTATTAAGCACTTTAGGAAAGCATACCAAAGGTAATCCCAAAGTTTAAAAAAAAACTTACCTTCTAAATCTTCTTTCTCAAAGTGTGTTTTGAGAATAGAGCGAGTTCCACCTCTATCCACAACTGCTTCTTCATCATTTCTCTGTAGAAAGGGGGTACAGAATATTGAATGATGATGCATATATTTTTTCAATTTCAGAAAATAAACTTTAACATCATCTAATACATTAAGAATTTACTACAATCACACATACATACAAGAATATTCTCTTTGATAATCAAGTGTTAGCTCTAAAAAAAGGGAAACTAAAATTAACTTGTCTACATTTTGAAAAGAATGCCATTTGATTTTCCATGAAATTGAAGCAGTCAAATGATCCAGTTGGTATGACTTGTTAGTGAAATGGAAAATACAAAATTACATAATAAAGAGTTATCCTGTCAATTTAGTAATATGCATTCTTTCCTTAATAAAGAATTCTTAAGGCCGGGCACGGTGGCTCGTGCTTGTAAGCTTCAGCCTATGAAGCGGCCGGGGCTTAGGGATCGCGGTTCGAGTCCCGCCTGGGGTCTGTAGCGAGACCTAGTTCCAAAAAAAATAGCTGGGCGTGGTGGTGCACGCCTGTCATCCCAGCTACCTGGGAAGCTGAGGCTGGGGATTGCTTGAGTGTGTGGTACCCCGGGCAACGAGAGTCTGCGGTTCCACGGGCAAAAATAGCAAGACCTAGTCTCAAAAAAATAAATAAATAAATAAATAAAAATAAATAAAGAATTCTTATTAACAAGATGACATTTTGAACTATATGAGGAAAATATGAAAATCATTAGTATTAACACAGTAATGCCACAGCAGGGTGAAATAATTCCACTGCCATTAAAACTGGGGTTGGAGATATCTAATCTCTTGAAAGCAATTAATAGCAATTAGGTAAACTATAATTCTAATTACTTTGTTGCAGTACAATACATTTTATTCAAATTCAACTATAATTACAATCATGTGCATTAAATCTTCAATCAGTTTCCATATATATTTTACCCATTTAGAACTGAACAGAATCCAACTTCTGAATATTATATACAAGTTTAAACAGTACACTATCTGATGTTCAATAAAACAATGAGAATGAGGTAAGTATATACATTTTACTCATGCAGGAATAGAGAAAATATTAAAATGAATCACAGATTATTTCTAACATATGTAAATGTAAACTCATGAAAATTGCATTAAAAGTTATTGAGCATCATAAAAGGAGAAAAGGTGAATGAATCTTCCAAATCTATTTCTAAGTCTATTCTCCAGGAATAAAAAATTTCTGTTTCTCCTTTGAAAGCTCTTTAATTCTTAAACATAACATTGACAAATATGTGGCCTCTATCTTGTACAAATCTATACTTTAAACTGTAAAATTATAGACATTTCAACATATAATGATCAACTTTATGTGCTTAACATGAAGGAAAACATACAATATGTAGAAGGATGGATTTTTTTTCTCATAACATGTGCAGCAACAGGTCAGGGCAAAATTTGAAATCAGAGTTAAAGAAATACACACTATGAATGAGAAAAAAAGAAAACAAATGAAAATTAAGATGGGACAGAACCCATTAACCCTGGTTAGCAAGTTTTAAATATCAAGCTATCTACCTTCCCCCATTGCCATTACTCTGATATCAATTTTTATAATTCTGCACATTATAAGTATCATAAGCAGATTAAGCAATAACATAACTAAAGATAGGAATTACATAATTTTCTTCAACCAGACAAATGTAAGTGTAAATCTATTTAGAATCTGCCCTTGATACATTTAAAAATCAAAGGTATTCTCTGAGTAGGACATACTAAAATATATGTCACATTCATATGTTATCTCTGACCTCTAGAGTGTTAATTGGAAGAATGCCAAAAATTAAGTCATGTATCTATGCTAAAAGGTCAGAAGGAGCACAATTATACTATATCACAAAAAGACTGTCTTTTAAAACAATTATAAATTGTAAAACTTTAGGATAGAAAATTATTTCCCCTACACAATAAGGTAGTTAATTTTAATTTTAAGGAATGGAGTCAATTTTCAATGAATAGACATATAAAATACAATTCCGTTGAATAGTTAATAATACTGAGATGAAATGAAATTTTACACAAGTGAAAATGGAATCTAAGTAAAGAGTTGATATAATTGCTACATAAGTTACAAGTAGAAGTGACCTATTTTCAATGCTTTTTTGAACGAAAAAAGAACTAGAAGCTAAATATGAATATAGTTCAATATAAATGATTCTCTTTGACATTTAATAGACAATATCCTTTTAAAATCTTCTCTGAATGTTCCTTAAAACAGTAAATGTATGATCTTCTGAAAATCCCAATATCTGAATTAATACTAATTCATATGGTAAAATTTTTCTGCTTTGGTTATAGTTCAGAAAAGATAGTTTTAATAGATTCAAGATTTTTTAACAGAATACTTCCCTTCTGTATTTATTACCAAAACCAAGAAAACATGGGATGTGATGAAGGGAATGCAGAGGGATATGGGACATTGGGTGTCATTCCATCCGGATTATACCAGACAGATAAACACTAATTTCATTTTGTATTGTTACTTTCTTTAAGCCTGTTGAGCATCAAATGAAGTAAGGCACCCTAATTTCCACACATCTTACTCATATTGGAACAAATTTTAGCATTGTTTAGAAAGAAAGTATATTACTTCCCTTCTCAATTTATCCTTGTTATATCATTGAGCAAACATTTAAAAGATGAATGATGCTGGTAAATCAGCATAAGATAATTTAAAAAAGGGGGGCATGACCCATAGTAAGAAATATACATACCAACACAGTCACATATTCATGTGTAAGTAGTCAAAACAAAAGTTTCACAAGCCAGTACTTCCCATTTTTATAAACAATGCACTCTGACATAGGGTATATCATCTTTTATTTAGTTGTTTTGATTTTATACAGCTGCCAAAATAATATTGCTTTATGATATACGTTGCAAGTGCCAATCATTATAAATCACATGTGTGATTTATAGTACAATTTTCTCCACCAATTTACATATCTCCATTCCCCCAACCCTTCTGGTAATCACTAGCTGATCTAAAGGTTTGATGTTGTTTTATCTAGTTCATTCATTTGCTTTACTTACATGCCATATATGAGTGAAATCATATGGTGTTTGTCACTAATTATCCAATAATTATCCATTAAAATTTTTCAGGATTGAAAAATGAGTTACCACTTGCAATTTTGAAAATATTGGTATAAATAATGGTTCTGTAACAATATCTAATTCTCAAAGAAATGACATCTTAAATTCATTTACATAAGCCACTAACCAAGTGAGTAAACCATAGATCACTTCTTTTCAAATCAACATATTTTAATTTTTGAGTTTTCTGTCATATTAAGGGAAATATTGTAATTGCACAAATTGTATCTTTTTTGAACAGCTTTAACTTTGCTATCCTTCCATTCATTATTCTCTTCTACCATCAAGAAAATGATAATTTCCTCTTCTAACACCACTGAAGTACATAACTCCCATATTTTTCCAAGGAAGAACAAAGAAAGTATTATCTACTATCCTCTCAATTTAAATTCTTCTCATAAATAAATTGAATTTGTGTTCAGTTAAAGATGAATTCTATATGGGTGCCATTATCCAAATGCATTCTATGATTTTCCGTAATGTCATTTACTTCTAAACATCAAATTGTTTATGCTTTGGGTTCAAATGTATGTAAATATTTAAATTGGGATATAAATACAAATTGGAGTCATGTATACCTTCAAATAAAGTTTTCAAAAGGAAGATTTTTTCCATCATTAGAACAGAGGCTTTTTGATAATTTTATTTTTAATTGATTGTACATATATATATATTTTACATCATTGTCTACCCCAAGGTTCTCCCACCACATTAGCACCTGTGAAGTCTCTTAATCTCTTGTGCCCAACCTTCCCCTGATTTTCCCTCCTCCCCCTCTCTTGTTCTATACTTCAATAGAACAGTTTTCTGACTCAATACTCACATTTGGACCTCACTTAGAATCAGGACACTTTCTCATGAAAGAGCAACTAATGACCACCAGCATATTTATGTTAAAATATTCATATAAAAATATGGACAATTTTTCCTAAATCTCTTTATGGATATTATCAAGCTCTCCATGTAGTATGTAAAGATGCATTGCTGTGATTTATCACAGCCATTATCATCAATAAAATGTTCTAGCTTTAGAAGCCAAAATCTAACAGTAAGCCAATGAACAATAAAATTATTTTTAATTTCTTTTTGATGATTCTCATCTTATTTTGAGAGTGAATTTTAAAAAAGAAAGCAGTTCACTTAAAATTTAGAACCCTTTTTCCCCTAGAAGTATTGAACATATCAATTTTTTTAAAGGAATCTTTTTTTAGATATTAGTATGGTACACTATTCAATAGTCCTTCTCAATCAACATTCTACTCTCTCCACCATGCTCTCTGTCTTCATGGACTATATCAGTTAGTTCAATGAACTCTTTTTGCACTACTTTTTAGTGACCATTTGTTTCTTGCTATGATAGTGACCTATACATATGAATAACAACTATTTTGATGACTAAAGAGTTATGACAAAAAATTTTGTGAAGATGGACATATAATAAAAATGCCAATCTATGACCATAACTTTGAATAGAAATGTGTAACCAAAAATTATTATTGAATGAAGGCTGGAGGAAAAGTGGTGGCAAAATGACCAAACTCCCAATAGCATGATTAACTGAAGAATGCTCAGTCTCTGAAAGAAATTAATAAAAGGGTATAGAATAAATTTCTAAATATGTGAAAAAGTGAATAAGTGTAAGTAGTCAAATATAAGTATTTAATACTTGTAAAGTCTCTTCCCCATAACTCAAGGAATGGATCCAAGAAAAAATTATCTTTTAAACTGTTTTTAAACTGTGGAATTATTGTCTTTGTTAATATGAATGCTGCTTTCTCTA
The DNA here is from genome assembly GCA_004024945.1 of Uropsilus gracilis. Classification (NCBI taxonomy): domain Eukaryota; kingdom Metazoa; phylum Chordata; class Mammalia; order Eulipotyphla; family Talpidae; genus Uropsilus; species Uropsilus gracilis. The sequence goes on along the minus strand of PVHY01002654.1, from coordinate 83,939 downwards.
TTATTGATTTAAGAAGTAGCAGAAATATATAGCCCCTTGTATTTTATAAAAATGACCTATGAGTTAGTTTTTAAGTGTTCATATTATTCCATATCTCCAAATTAGTCAATTCTCACTAATCTTAAAATACTTCAAAAACAAAGGCTGATTTGCTAGCTTCATTGAAGTTAAAACATGAATTTTCCAAACTTAAAACACATAACCACATTTTTTTCAGCTGGCTTTAACAATACATTACTATTGTTTCATTAAATAACATGCAAAATCTTAAATTCTGGTTACTTTATCCAATTCCTTATTGCCTTTTATTTAAATTATACAATTTTTTAAAGTATACATAAACGCTTAGGTTAAGCATTAATTCTCAACATATGAATCTGTATTTACTCTGGAGATGTTTCATTATTTTCATTATCATATAAACTAAAGTACAATAGAAATATAAAAAGGTAAACTGTTTAACCACTAACTGTATTATTCTGTACCAAACTGAACAATATACCTGAAAACATGAGATCACAGGACAGATCATAAGAGTTCAGCAAACATTAGCCAAACTAGGACTTAAGCATAAATCAGGCTTAACTTTGAATTTCACTTAGCATATTATCTTTTTTTAAAATAAATAAGCCCATCTATCTTTACAAGCATAGTACCTTACTAGGTATTTAAAATTTGGTATTTACTATAAAATATAGACTATACCACCTCATGGTACTACAAGTTTACACTATCACAATAAATAATTAATTTTCCTTCCCAACGTATTACTAATAATGAAGCAGTTATTTCGTTTCCAAAATATCTAATTGGGGAGGTAAAAATTAGTTTTCATTTACTTATGCAGAGTAAATGTGTTTTTTCATCTTTACACATACAAGGAAAAAATAGAACTGAGAATAAGAATAGGAGGGCAAAATCCTCTGTGATAAGAAAAGGGATAAGAAAGTGCAAACTTTTCATCAAGATTTTTCTCATCTTGTTTAGATGGGAAAAACTCTACCAGTATAAACTTAAAAGACAAGTTGAGAAACCACAAAGTTAGGTCAAAGATGTTTGTCTTTTAATATAAAATAGTCCTGCATGAAAGGCAGGATTAAAATGTTCAGAGATGAAAATCTTCCAGTACTAAACTATTTGTCTCAGGATTAACTTCATCACAACTTGCAGTCTTATACAGCCAGTAACTGGTTAACATTTTGTTTTAACTTTGTTTTAACTTTTTGTTTTAACTTTTAAGCCAGTAACTGGTTAACATTTTGTTTTAACTTTGTTTTAACTTTTTGTTTTAACTTTGAATTTGAAAACCACTTTCATTATATGTGATTTAGCTGTAAGTCAGCATCCAAGAATCTTAGATGTGAAGTGAGGACTTATTATACTTATCTCTAACACTGTGATCTAAAGAATACTATTTCACCTTTGGACCTAATAACTGATAACTTAAAGATAAAAGGAGCTTGAGAATTTAAGAAATTTTAGTTAGCCAAGGTTATAACTTTTATAAAGGGAAGTGATAGTTGATGATTGAGTTGTCTTGTCTGTTTTACCTGATCATCCAGATTTATTCGTGTGCTTTGAATTCTGGATTTCATTCCTGTTTTATCCTTAGGAGTCTTCTAGAATCTCATTTCTGCCTATCAACCCAATTTGATACGCAGAAAATATTTCTGCTGCTATTTTTCCTTACTGCTGCTTCATGCTGTCTTTACTCTCTTCATGTTGCTTGCTCATGAATGCCCTACAAGGCTCCATCTGTCTTGTAGGCCCTCCTTCATTTGTCCCACTGTGTCCTTCTCTAAGCATCTGCCAAATCCCCATGAGCTTGTTTGGTACTTATGTCCAAGTTCTTGCTGGTATTACCTATCACTTTGCTGCTGATGCTCCCATTTAAGAGATTGACAGAAAGGCAGTGTTGGATTGACGCTGACAATTTCTACATGGGGCCATGTACCATCTGGATTCAAGTTTCATCACAATTAATTTCTCAGTACGTGACTTTGGGCATTTTATGTAAACTTCCTAGGGCTCAAATAATTTATTAATTCATATAAAGTTCTTGAATTTTCCAAGCACAAGTTCTTCTTATTTTGTCATTTGTATTATTTGTACTATTAGACTATTAGGGTCACAAAAATCAACAAGACATGGTTCCTGATCTTACAGACTTTATATTAACTACATAATGGTTTTGTGAAGGAAATTCATGCAGGTGGCTACTTTTTTTTTTTTTTTTGGAGAAAACCAATAATTACTCTATTAAAATAAATGCTTGTATGTATTATGAAAACATCAGTTTTATATTTGCCATATATATAGAGAGGCAGAGTGGTAGTTTGGTCATAAATATCATGAGAATGACTTTCTTATTTGTATAAGGGTCAATGATATTAGTGGGGTTCAGAGCAACACTAACTTGAACTTAAACTACCATGACCCTTACTTGATTTTCCTTGCCCGAAAACCTCTTAATACTTAGGTCAGGATTACAAAAATGGGGGGGAAAGTTTATATATATATATATGTAACATATATATAAAAACCTTTTTAAAAGGTTTAAATTTATATATATTATATATATATTATATATATAATTATATATATATTATATATTATATAATATATTATATATATAATATATATTATTATATATAATATATATTATATAATCATATATTATATATATTATATATAATATATATATTATATATATATTATATATATAAACCTTTTAAAAAGGTTTATATATATATAAGCTTTGTAGATATATAAACCTTTTATGTATATATGTATTTATATATATATATATACCTTATATATATAGTGAAAAGTCAAAGCTCCATGAGAATTAAAAGAGAAAATTTAACTTATTAAAAAAGACAGTGTACTGGGCACAGCATTATTTTCAATAGCTGAGATATGGAAAAAAATCTATGCACCCACTGATGGATAAATGAACAAAGATTTGGTATATATGCACAATGGAATATTAGCCACCTATGTTTAAGAAATGAAATTTTCCTGTTAACCAGAAAGAATGGGTAGAGGAGGGTGGAAAAGATTAGGGGAGGACAGGGATAAGGTATCGGCACGGGAGGTTTGGAAGAAGGTGAGTAAAGTATGTGTATATATGAAGAAGTTAAAAATGTAGGCCCGAAGTTACATAGACATAAAATAAACTGGCAAATTAATAATAAATAAAAATAAACAGTTTTTTAAAAATTAGTGAATTACATTAAAAAATATGAAAAGATAGACTATAGCACATCATTATAAATTCATGAAAAATATGAAATTCATAATTGGTTAATAAAGGTTAATATAAGGAAGTCTGACCTGTACTTTCTTGGAGTTCTAGAAGTCAAAACTAAAAAAAATGGGAAATGAGTAGTTTGAAAATAATAAGTGATATAAGGCTTGTATACTTGGATTCCAGAATCACAATGAATCACAAACAGGATAATTAAAGGACAATCCACACTTACACACATCATGTGAAACAGTATAATGACACATTTTTAAAGGCACAAAGAGAATAAAAAGATTAACCTACAAGAGAATGCCAAACTAGCAAATATAGAAACTGGAAGACAATAAAAAAAACCATCAAGATACTAAGAAAAAAAGTGTTGGTAATCTAGATGTGTATATCAGCAAATCGAGAATTCAAAGGAAGATACATGAGACAAACAGAAACAGAGAATTTATTAGCAAGACATCTTGATAAAAAGAATTTCTAGGGAGGTCCACCAGACACCAACAGAATGAATTTGCCGTCTTTGAATCCGTATATTTTTAAATCAGTTGTTGCAGAGCAAAGTCACTGGCCCATAAACCTTAAAAGATAAGTGGACAAACACAGCATCTAACAAGAGCAATGGTCTGGAAGAAAGGAATATGAAAAACATGATTGAACTGTGTTTGCATGAGAGTGACAGGCAGCTGCTACAGGGAGTTCCTATGCCCCTAATTAACTGAGGACCACAAGGCCACATCAAAGGTTTCAGAGATGTGACACTGCACTAGAGAATGGAGTTTACAGAGTTGGCACGACTGGACAACTATAGCAGGAAGGGTGCAGAGTGATGGATTACCCGTTTGAGTCTTAGGCTTTCAATCTTTCCATACAGTTGGAGCTCAAACAAATGAGGTGAGCAAGGTAAATCACTGTGTTTCCTCACAGAAGAGGTTATTATTTGCAACCCAAGGTGATGATGTTTGAAACAACCACTTCATTGCCACCTAGCACCAAATTCAAAACAACCAAAGGCTTTACTAACCAGTTTAATCCTCTGGATATTGACAAGTGCAGTCACCCCAGTTCATGACTCTGTACTAGAATAGCAAAGATGGCAAATCCAAGGTTGTGTCCCTGTCTCAAATATAATCTCCATCAAATGCTACACCTAGAGCTCTAACATGACCTAGAGGCTGAGGCTGGAATGAGACTATATAAGATATTTAGCCAAGGAACTGGATAAGGAGAGGAATTGCTGTGTATTCCCACTATGAAACTCTGATACTTGTAACATAGTAACAAACTTGAATCCTTAAAGTTCACTAGAAGAAATCCTGCCATGTGCTATGCCCCAGTTCCTTTCCACCTACTACTTTTTGCCCGTAATTGCCCGTAATAGTTTTCCAGTCATTTAAACAAGCCTCAAGTAGCTAAATAAACCCTGAGAAAAAAAAAGCAGTGAGGGAATCATTTCATGAATTTGAACTATAAAGTAACAGTAATTAAAATAATGTGGTATTATCATAAAAACATACACATGGATCAATGAGACAGAATCTAAAGCCCAGAAATAATTCACACACATTTCAATATTCAATTTATGAAAAAGCAGCCACAATCATATAAAATGAGTGAAAGAGTGTCTAACATATAGTGCTGGGAAAATTAGAAGGACACAGATGAAACAGCAAAGTTAGATTACACTATAACTGTATGCACAGTATTAAATTAAATGGATTAAAGACAGCTATAAAAATTGCAACAATAAAATATGGAGAAAAAAGAGTTAGTTAAACATCTCATGATATAAATAATAAAGAATTTTTAGAGACTTCATTTCTTATGAAAGGGCAATAAAAGCAAAAATAAGGAGTTGGATGATCTCAAATTTAAAAACCTTTTTCACAGCACAAGAAAGTAACAAGAAGATATTTAAAACATCAACTAAAAAACTAAACCTTGAAAGCTGACCACAGAGCACAGACAACCTGAGGTAGAGGGGCAACAGGGTGAACGAAGTGGAGAAAGAGCACAATGGATTATAAGTAGTGAGTAATTTGGTACCACATGATAACAACACCTGAAGGAGGGGACCCCATGATAAGTTGATGGGAGAACTTTGGGGTAGACAAGGATGCAATACATATATGTGTGTGTATAATATGAGCAATCAATAAAAAATAATAGATAAATAAAAATAAATTCATTAATAACCAAAAAATACAAACAGCAGTGTAAACCAATGTTACATCAATTAAAATATTATTTAAAGAACAAAAGTACAGATCCAAAAAATCAACTTTTTAGTGAAATAAACAATTATAACTAGTTTAGTGATTTATTTGCTTCAAGTTTTCAAATCAGGAATTACACCACTAATATAAATCTATATACATTTTAAATGTGTTACATAAATGTACTGTGAGTCATCTGGAAACCACAATAAAATATCAACTTAGTTTTTAGGCACAGAGCATAGATAAATGCAAATTCTTGATAACATTATTTGTTTTTTTAACCTCAGTGATTTATTAGTAATGTTGACCCATATCACTAATAAATCAAAAATTTGAGTAGCTATATAATTTATCCAAAAAATGGTTTGCATACAATAACAGCTTTAAACAAAGTGATTTTCCAAATTTATAAATGACAAAAGTGACTGAAGCGATATTGAAGGATCACTTTATTTACTGTCCCATTTATGTATAAGCAAACAAAATATCTATATTCATAGACTTTCCAATTTTCTCAAAATTTAAAGGATACAGAGGAAAGAAAGCAAAAATAATCTTATAAAAATATAAATTGTATATGTATATTTTGTATATTTATATTTATAGTATAAAAATAGTCCTATTTTAAAGAGGAAATGCGGGGAAAAGAAAGGAATGATAGAAATATTTATAGCACTTTTAATGGATAACTTCCTAAAATTCCTCAACTTTTTTCAAAAACCATCTATTGTAGGAATTAAATTTCTATAGAATTTAAATGTGAGAGTTTCTTCTACCATTTAGAAGCACAAAGCTCTAATTTTCAGAAATGTGATTAATCTGATCCTCTACTTAGTATATAAATGACACAGTCAAAACTAATTTATAGCTAGCATTATAGCTATAAATACCTCTCATTTATTAAATTCCTTCTATCAACAGGCACTAAGCTAGTATCTATGACAAGAAATAGAGTTATGGCTAAGAAAAGCTCTGAAACCAGACCACCTGGGCTCAAATTAATAGTTATTTAGCCATGTGACTTTGTGTAAGTTCTTTGTGCCTCATTTTCCTCATATGAAAAATGGGGATTATGTTATTTGCTTCATATGATTATGAAGATTAAATAAGCTACATGTTGCTAAAATCTTAAAGCAGACCTGGGAGCTCTATATTGGTATTAGTTAAATAAATATACTTTATCTTAAATAATCCTCCTACAGTTCTAGAAGGGAAATATTTTTATGCCAGCTTTAAAGCTGAGAAATCTGAAACTTGGTTAAGGAAAGCTAAATGACTGGTCCAAGAATATAACTTGCTCAACTAACATTAGGCAGAATTAAGGTTTGATTAAAAATTTTTATATAAATTCAAGATTCATGATATTTCTGCCATGTCAATAATTGTCTCATTCTCTCCAAATTTCAGCCATTTTCTCCAGAAATTTACCTACCACCTAAATAACATTAACAGTAATAGAAATTTTATTTTTTACTTAATTTTTGTATTGATTGCACATATATGTATTTTTACATCATTGTATATCGAAGTTTCTCTCCTACCATCATGCCACCAGGGAACCATCACCATCTCCTCCTTTTCCCTCCCTGGCTTTATGCTTCAGTTCTGCCATCAGATTAGTAACAAAAATGTAGATAGAACAAAATTAATGGACATTCAAGTCCTCTTTCTGAAATCTTAATTTATACATTCCACCTAATGTATGTATATAAGAACATATATGCACTGTTATGTATTTTGATTGTTTTAATTTTAAATTGTAATTGATATTATGTGTTCACAAAATCATATTGTCCTTTTCCTGGATGATAAGAAGAATATCACACATTGTCTAGTTTGGTCGACTAGAGATATATGCAAAAATGATATGCTGTATCATATTTAGGGCAAACGAAAAAATATGACTTCTCTCTTGCTCCTCTCAAGTACAATCATCAAGGAGCTCAAGTGTTGCAACTATAATTTCATTAAACTTCTGTTAGTATAGAACAGAAAGATATGAAATAAACTTCTATGCCACTGAGATTTTGAAGTTGTTGCTGCAGCACACTTTATCTTATCCTGACTAATAAGAAAACAAACGTGTACATTTATACTTCTCAAAATTATACTTTCTAATTGTCCCATAGTATTTTATGAGGTTGATGTCATAAAGTTTACTTAATTCTTCTTACAGTATTGGTCAATAGATTTTTGTCTACTTTTTCTCTAATGTAATTTTTTAATAATGATATTTATAGAAATCAAATGTTGGAAAAATTAACAGAAGCATAAAAATTTTTAAAAATTACTATCTTTGGTTCTTGGTGCAACAAAATAGTAAATGCAGTTGGTATTTACTTAAAAGTCCTCCTTCAAAATACAATTGAATTCTAGAACATTTCTAAGTACGTAAAGATGGATTTTAAAGGATAAGTTGGGACAAAAGATAGTTAAGAAGAAATTCTTTGGTACAGAAATAACTAAATGAGAGCAGAGATTAAAAATGAAAAGTGATGAAGATATCGGAATGTGAGAAACAGGATAAACATTATGGAGCAGGAGTCAACAAAAAGAAAATCACACAAATATTCCAATACATTTTCTGTAACTATTTTTTTGGTGCACAGTATAGTGTTAACTAAACACATATTGCTGTGTAACAGATCTCTATAACTTTGTCATGTTACAAAACTGAAACCCTATTATCTACTGAACAAAAATCTATTAATGGTAAAATATGAAAATTTTTCTTCTCCCATCATATTCTTTGCTTCCATCCGTTTTTTTCTTTTTCTTTTTTCTATTTATTTTGGATTCTATGTTAGAAGTTTTCCTCAGAGGTATCATTATCTTTGGTTGTCTTGTCCTGTTTGAATATGAACTGAAAAGCTAACTGAAAGGCCCATGTGGCTGAGACTTGCCACGGGCTGAGCATACTGGAAAGTAACATGACTAGGCAATTTGCAGAAGGAACTCTGATGTTGACATATTTGCCTTCTTCCTATTAAGTTTGCTAAATCCAATTGAATCTTCCAGTATACTGCCTGGTGGATGATGGCCTAACAACCAGCCTTCTAGGATCAGAATGTAGAGTGGAGACCACAACGTTATTGGTGAATCCAGCTGTTTTCAATAAGTTGTTTTTCCACCGCAATTTTACTTGAGGTATGCAAGAAATGGATTTAAACCATTTCATGGAAGAAAATTTCAGTCTACTTCTGAGTAAAGGTGAGAGAGATGCTGGTGGCTGGAATGAGGAAAAAAGAAGTTATGAAAATCTGACTGAATTTTAAAATAGTGCTCTAACAGTTTGATTCTTTCAGTTACCTGCTGCCTTTGCATCATGCTTCAGTGTAAATGGGTTAGTTCTTACATTTGCCACTGCCAGCTTACAATTCTATATACTGTTAGCCAAGTCACTGCCATTTTCCTTCTGCCCACAAAATTTTGTCACTTTTTCCTCTCTCATTTCCTCTGTCTTTGTTTAAATTTTACAGAGATAAAGAGTTCAAAAATATCCTTAATTGTTTTTAATAGGATTTTGGGAGAAAGAGAAAGTAACCATGTATTATCTTTCTGATTGTTTTTCCTAAAGTCTCCTGGTTTTACCTTCACTACACTACTTTTATTTATATTTACTACATGTGTATCTATATATTATATATGCATTTACTATATATCATCTTAAACTTTACTACATTGCAAAACATGACAACAGGGCAATATATTCTTATTATAATAATTCTCTAAAATTTATTCCACTGCTATTATTAGTTACTGTGAGAGATAATACACTTCTTCCAATATCTGGTTCACAGTATACAGGCAACCCTGGATAAGACTCAGAAAAAAAAAAAAAAAAACTTTCTGCCTGAAAGCATACTTCCATATTTTTATATTTATATAACTATTTATTATGTCAATAGTTATTAATCACTCAACATGTGCTAGACTCTGTTCTAGGTAGATGAGATTCTAAACTAGAAGACACACTGGACTACTAGAACTTCATATCCTAAGGGAGAAGACATCAATATGCATGTTTTCAAATGATATACACAGTGAATGTTATATCAGAAGTAGATTCAGTTTTCAAAGGGATATTAAAATGAGTACCTAATCCCACTCATTGATACTTTAACTGAGTCTTATAGGACAATTAACATTATCAAGATAAAAAAGAGGGAGCAGGATTCCAGGTAGTTGGGACAACTTGCATAAAAACATGGCTGTATCAGTACTGTCAAAGGATCTAAATTCCCATTCTTTTTAATTTAATGTTTTTTTCTTTAGACATCACAAATTATTATAATATCCCAGTGAACAAAGCATTAATGCTAAGAGAAACTGTAATTTCTCTTATAAGTAAATTAAAATACATTCAAGTAGTCCAGTAAGCCAACAGCAGAACTAGAAATAGAATTAAAATTTTTGTTTTCTGCTTGCCTTCTGAATGAATTTTTGAATAATTTTAATTTTTAATTCCGAAAATGTGAGTCCCTTGGCTGTCTAATTTTTTTCTCATTGTTGCATATAATTGTAGTGATAAAGAAAACTAACTTTCATTTTAAGGCTTACAATGTGCCAGAAACAATGGTAGAATTTCACAAAGATTTAGTTTAAAATCTTAAAAACAGATGAGAATTCAAAAGCTTAGGAGCTAAGAAAGTTGCAGTAACCCTCACTTACTAAAATATGAAGACTAAGTTTGAAGATCAATACTCTTAACCAAAGGTATATATTAAGAAACCATAAACTAAAATTCTTTAACTTTAAGGTGCTTTGTATCTATTCCAACCCTATTTCTACACCTTAGGGAATATGAATTCTTAATCATGTCCACAGAAACTTAGGTCATATTGAACATTTTATACTCCTTCCCCATTCTGTTACTCACAAAATTTCTATGTAGTTCCAAATGCTAGGCACTGTATTAGTGCTGAGTTAATAAGTAAAGAAAGAATAGATGCTTCCTTTGATCTTACATAATTCACAATCAAGACAGCAAGATAAATGGCCACAATGTGACATGCACTGTGCTTAAATTAATATAAATACTGGAATCCATAAAAACTAAAGAAAAAAATTATCTAATTCTCCCTAAATGGACAAGGGAATGTTTCAGAGAGAGGTGATGCTATAGCTAAATAAATCTTGAAGCATAAGAATGATTTCACAAAGCAAACACACACACACACATACACACACACACGGGACCAAAGGTACTATAGACAGCATTTGAAAAGGTTTGAGAGCCTGAGCTCTAAGTTTAACTAAATATGACTAAGTTTAAATGTCACCTCTCACTCCTCAAAAAATTTAAAATAGAACTACCATATGATCCACCAATCCTATTTCTGGGCTTATAACCAAAGAAAATATACTATCTTAAAGGGCTGTCTGTACACCCAAGCCCATTGCCACACAATTTGCAGACAAACTAAGTGCTCATTAAGCAATGATAAAGAAATGTGATGATTATATAACACACACACACAAAGCAATAAAATATTATTTAGCCTTTAAAAATAAGAAAATCCTGCATTTCCAAAACATGGGTGAACCTAAAGGACATAGTTATTAAGCGAAATAAGACAGATATAGGAAGAGAGATATTGTTAAGCTCTCATATGTGTAGAATCTAAAAATTTATAAAAAGCAGAGTGGAATGATAGCTGCCTGGTACTGGGAGGTAGAGGGAATAGGAATGTACTGGTCAAAGAGTAAAAATGTTCAGTGACTAAAAGAATACATTCTAGGTATCTAATGCCCAGCATGATGACTTTAATTTATAATACTGTGTCATATATTTGCAATTTATTAAGAGAGTATATCTTAATTATCTTGAGATTGTCTTTTCAGAGTATATATACAGTAAATCATCACAGTATATGCCTAAAATGTATACAATTTCTCTTTCTCAATTATCAGTTAAGCTGGAAATGTAACTTCTTCAGAAAGGATATTTTTACAACCTCCTATGTAGTAAATTGTTTCAGACTTACATTGAAACATAATTTTCATTCCTCTGGAAAATCTCATCTGACTCAGTTTTTCTGATTCTTCCCATTTGATATAAAAATTATGTCTACCTTGTACACTGTTAATTTTTTAGCATTTAGCACATAATAGGTATTTATAAAGTACTTGCTAAGTTAAATAAATGAGTAGAGAATGATTGTGTAGTGAAAATGAAAATGGCTTGGCATAGATGGAATCAGTGAAGGGTATATTTTGGGATGTAGCAGGAAATAAGACTAACAAGTAATATATCCGATGTATATACAAAAAACTTGTGAAAATTATCTCGAAGGTAATATGAACCTGTGAATGATTAATCAGGCCTGTTCCTGGTTTGCATAGAACAAGTACTCTGGCAGTTGAGTGGGTAGGTAGGTTGCTTTAAGGATAAGTGATGGGAAGAAGAAAAAATGCTAGTAAGAAATGATAATAATCCAAAAGAGAAATGAATGTAAACTCACACTGAGGTCAAAACAATAAGTGATGAAACAAGAGGGCAGACCTTAATCTTTTTAAAATAAGAATCTACATAATTGATCAATAGTTGGATCTTGGTTGGGATTTTAAAAAATTCAGGATAATTATCAGGTTGAAATACTAAGAAAGACAAAGAGTTTTTGAACAGAAAACAGGAAATTTAGTTTTGCATATTTATAAGAGCAATGATGAGCAGAGATATCTAACAGGATGCAATGTCTGGAACACTAGACAGAGGTTAGATGCAGATCTGAGTTATAAATTTGGAACTCATCAGTATGTAAAGTCTTAAGTACTCAATTTTGACTGTCCATCAGATTCACTTGGAAAACTTTTGTAAATGCTTGGGTTCTCCTTCCATACTTTTGTTGGGAACAGACTGACCAAAGTAACTCCATTTTGTTTAATACCTCCATTTTGAGAACAGTGTCCTCTCCCTGCCCTCAGTGGAAAATACCAAAGACGGATGGATGGTCTGACATCCTGTTTCTGCCTCCCCTTATTCCTGGTTGTTACTGACAGCAGCATTGTCCACCTGATAGATGATGGATGCCAGCATTGTCCACCTGATAGATTATGAATGTCCACATTATTGAAACCCATAGTTATGGGAACGTGGGACTGTGTCCTGTAGTTATGGGAACATGTTCTACACCTGCTTGCTTGCTTCATAATAGGGGGTGGTGGTGGTTTTGCCCTATGAAAGGTTGTAACAGAAACTGCTTGGGGTCTCTCTTGCCTAGCTTGGGGACCCTGGTGCACCAGTAATAAACCTGCAACTTTGAACTTCAATCGTAGTCCTTCTGTGGTAAGTTTGGGGCATTAATGTTTTTTAAAAGTTAAACGTTTGATGCATAGTTACAATTAAAAAGCACTGAAATTTGTGGTTTTCAAACAGTAGGTTGCCCCAGTTAGGGAAGATTAAGAAAAAAATATCAGAATGATTAAGATAATAACTACTATAATTTCTTGAGATCTAGAGCAAAAACTGGGCTAATACCTTCACATGTACTATGTGCAGTGGAATGGAAAACAGAAAGGAAGATTTGAAGTCCTCTACAGTAATTTCAGTTTACCTTAATGTGTCTCATCTAAAATTGGCAGTAATTTACACACAGACATCTAATTCAGAAGTATGCAACTCTAAGCAGTGTACCACGGTAGCTAAGAGCAAGAGTTCCAGACTCTTTCTAGTTTGACTCCTATCAGGTAGTTAGTAGACCTGAAGCAAGTGACTTAGTGCTTTTTTAGTGTACTATACATAAGTATAACGTATAACGTATAACGTATGTGTGTATAGATATGTCCTAAGTATGTGTGTACATATAGTGCACTTTAAATATATACCCAAATATGTTATACTTCATGTATACTATAATGTAAGTTTCTCGAAGGACAGATTTGTTTTATATCTTTTGTAGCTTTGTCTTAAGCTTCACCTACTTCAGCATGTAGTAAGTAATGTTAAGTACCCATTGTTTCAAATATCTTGTATTATTCTATTAACTCATTCTTCTAAGTACAAGTCTGGGAATTAGCTTATTAGTGTTCCCATTTTACAGATAGTAATACTGAGAAAAAGAGAGATAAGGTAACATCCCTGAAATATTGCCCATAAAGTGGAAGACATGAGAGCCTAACAGAGAAGCCCAGGTCCAGAACTCTGCTAACTCCTGGGCTGTATAGACGACCTCCATACTAAACAGACTCAGTAAATCAAGACTCTATATATGTAAGATTGAGTAAAATTTGAAAGAAAAAGAAACTGGGTGGTAACAGATGGTATACATTTATATGCAGCACATTTTGCAATATATTTCATTGAAACCAGGTTTTAAAGCCTTTTAGAAAAAGAGCTGTGGGTGTTTTGGTGGTGAATGCAACGCAGTAATATACCTCTGAAGAGGTATGAACCTCTACCCCTAAATCATACACAATGTTGTAAACCAATGTTACCTCAACAAAAAATGATGTAAATAAAAATAATTAAGCAGAGAACTCATGTTTTTAATAAAAAGCAGAAAGAAAAGGGTTTAATGAAGGAATACCCTCTTTAAACTTATTTATATTCCTATACCATCACATGTAGAAGGCTAAGAAAATTGTTTGACTAGGCCGGGCACAGTGGCTCGTGCCTGTAAGCTTCAGCCTATTAAGCGGCAGGGGCTAGGGATCACGGTTTGAGTCCTGCTTGGAGCAACATAGCGAGACCTAATCCCTCAAAAATAGCTGGGCGTGGTGGCATGTGCCTGTAATCCCAGCTACCTGGAAAGCTGAGGCTGGGGATTGCTTGAGTCTGTGGTACCCTGGGCAATGTGAGCCTGCGGTTCCGTGGGCAAAAATAGCAAACCTAGTCTCAAAAAAAAAAAAAAAAAAAGAAAATTGTTTGACTAAATGTTGTTTATCTGCTTTTTGAGAAACAAAATAATGCTTAAACTTTAAAAAAAATGAAAGCTACCCAAATTTTAGTAATCACTAAGGTTTCTCCCAGAAATGAATCTGTTTCTACAACCACTTGAAATTTGTGGGGCCCTACCATATATGTAGTTCTTTTCCAGGAAATATGCAGTCATAGGGATTAATAAGTACAACCTCACAAGAACTTCTGGCAAGTAGAGTTTTCATAATGCAAACTTCTACACAGAGAAATGAGTATTCTCAGTTCTCAATGGATCTGCTATTGCTCTAAATATAGGCCAAAGAGCAACTGCCTGGCTTAATTTTAATTCACACTGTGCAATTCCATGAATTTTACTTCTGAGATAATTTATAAGGATAATACACTAAATGAAAGCACTTAATCTCATTTTTCTAACAATTTCCTTGTGCAAGGATAGCTTCTTCCTGGGTCTAATACCTAAAGTCATAACCCAACTATCACATCTAAAGGAAATTTGCTCTTGGATGTTGCCCAGCTTTTTTACTAACTTTGAGCAATGCTGAAATGCTCCAAGTACATGAAGAAGAAGATTCAAAGGTGACATTAAAAGTACTAGCTATGACTTTATCATTTCTAAATGAATAAAGGGAAAAGATAAAATATCACTGTGACCTCCACAACTATCAATAGCAGTTCTTATCTCAATCTACCCTGAAGCAAAGTCCATTTTATCCTTTTATTCAAATATTCACCATAGTGATAGGTGTTTCATTGTATTAAAATGATCCTTCTAAATTGTCCTTGGTCTAGAAAATGTCAAAAATAAATCCAAAGCTAAATCAGATTACCCTCCAATAAAACAGAGTTTACATCAGGGACAAGCAGGAGGTCTCCTGTGATCTGAAATCTAGGACTTCTGAGTGGTTGTGGATAGACCGAGAAATGCTCTCACATGCAATTTTGATAGAGAATCTTATTAAAATCTTTCATTTTGCTTTTACCCCCTACCTTGTCTACTAACTACTAAATCTACTCAGGAATTTAATTTTCATTTTCAAAGTCTCAAGAGGGTTAGAACGCTGAAAATGATTGCAAAATATAGGTACTGCCCTTTTGTTTATTTTCTCTCTAAAACAGATCAGTATGGTGATGTCCTCAAATTATAAATCATAATCAAACATTCAAAACTCTGCACTATATGGTTCCAACAAAATTTTCCTGTGATAATCTGAATTACCCATATCCTATAACAAAAACAAACTATTCTCTGTTACTGAAACATATCTTTTGTTTTCTGCCTCCCTGCCTCTGCTTATGTTGTTTTCTCTGCCTGAAAATACCTTTACCCTCTTGTATGCTGTCTTCGAAATCTATGACCAGTGCCAACTTTTTCACAATAACCTAGCTTCCCATCTAGTCTTGCCTCTCCTCTCCCAATTCAGCTTGAAATACTCTGTCCCTGAACTCTTGGAAACACAAGCTATATGTTTCCTTTATCTCTCTCTAAACTCCCCATGACACTACTACTTGCTACATTCTATTATAGTTGTGGTTAGTGTTTATGACTCACTATCTGCAAACTCCTGAAGGCAGAGATTTATTAGTCTTTATATCCTTGCCCCCTACTGTGCTTTTGAAAACACTGTAGGGTTTTCTGTGTTTATTTGTTTGCCTGTTTTAACAAATTGCTGAGATTCAATTGACCCTGTGGCATTTGGGGGAAATAACTGCACAATGAGAACACTATTCAAAAGAAGAGAACTGAAATAAAGTCACAAAAATGTAACACCTAACTATTTAGATTCCATCCAAATACCAAATTACTCACTTGTACTTAGAGGTTTAACAATTTTTAAGCAAACAGATGTCTATTAAATAATCGCTAGTGATTCAAAACTGCCATGCTACACACCTCTTACTTCAGTCAGTTGTTACAAGCAGGAAGCATTAGCAATACCGTTCCTTGTTCTAATACAAGAAAACAAGCACTTTGGAGGTGCTGTTGGGCAATTTACTGCAGTTTGGGATTTTAAAACTAAGGTTTTACATCTTCTATATCTGCCACTTCAGTACTTACCAGCAGCATACTGGTAAGAAGAGAGTAGTGCCTCCAACTGGCTATGGAAGGCCTACTTCTATACCAGTGTACCCTCAGTCCTTTTCCTAGAGCCTGAAGTGAATCCTACTCCCACTCCATCTCATTCGAAGGACTTCCCAAAGGACCTCGTTAGTATCAAACATGCCCAAACTTGCCACTTTTTAGTTCTCAGACTTAATCCCTATGAAATCAAAACCCCTTTCCATGAAGCAGAATTTCCTATGCCTAGTCTGGAATTCAACTCAGTCACATCTCAGCTTTGAGGGATGGCCTGGGGTCTCTGCTTCTGCCTCCTCCAAAAGTGTGTGGCCCAAATTCACTCTCAAAATAAATTTTCAGCTGTGTTTTATAAAGCACACAAAGTTATTTCACTGATTCACAATTGACACTGCTCTGGTATAATAAGTCATATGCTATAAAATAATGTAGCTGTGAATATTATGATATTTTTGTTATACAGTTCAAATGCACATGAGCAAAATAGTTAATATGTTACTCACTCTAGGATTCATCTTTTTCCTAAATTAAGTTAAAACTGACTGCAGCATACCACTTTTGAAAAGTCAATTGAAAATGTAAGCATAGCCCATTGTGTACATTTTCTCATAATCTCCTTGAAATCAGGAAATAGCACTTTCTGTATTCATCCTAACATCAAATACAATCATGCAAATGCATATGTGTACTGAATAGAGCAATTATTCAAAAAATTACTTATAGTTACCTTTACAAACATTTATGATGTATGATGAAATGCACATATAAATAGTATATTATACATAGAGAGAGAGCGGCAACTATTGTAAAAAGAAGATAACCAATTAATACTGGGGAAATTTATCATCAGTTTTACTATTCAAAAGGTCATGATCAGTTGGTTGAACAGGAAAGACAGTTAACATAACATTTAAATGTTTGCAGCATCCTAACCGAACTTTTTAATGTATCTGGACAGCAGTCCTTTATTTTATAAAATTATAGGGTTATCTCTTCTTAAGTGCCATTAAAGAAAACTAACTAAAAATCTTTATGGTCTCATTCTTTTGAAAAGTTGTAATACAGTGGGAAGCAGCAGAATGCTCTGTAACCAATACCTAGAGGAATACCAAAGCGATGCCAAGAAACAGAATGTACTCATAGTGACTAATACATGCAAATACTGGAAATAAATTCTAACAGATTAAGGTTTTGTTGCAACTAAAAGGTATATTCAAATTATTCCAAAACTAATCAAGCTTAAGAATATGGCAGTCTTCCCTACTAATAAGAATATAAGCTGACTAAGTAGCCTGAATAACATATAAATTATAACTAATATCAGTAGGTATAAATTTTTCAATGTGTTTTTAATTAAAAAGGAAAAACTGCCCCCTGACTGAATTTAATAACTGTTTCAGACTTCCACTTCAGTCTTTCGATGAATACGTTCATTTTTAGTACTACATCATTTCACCCTAATGAGGCATTAAATCTTAATCACGCTACAGCATCATGAAAACAAAACCATCCTTCAGTTGTGAAATGCTGACATTTTATGTCTAGCTCATTTACTATGGACTCTCTGATCAAAAATCTGACAAGTGCTCTACAATTGAGGCAGAAATGTGCAAAATAAAAAATAAAATATATTTTCTTCAAACTTTGAGCATCAAACACAGGCAGTTTCTTAGCCAAGAATGTAATTCTGAGGACTTGCTATAATGATTCAAATGTAAGGAAATTGTAACTTGATAGATAAAAATAGTTAAACAACAGACTATCAGGGTGAAATGGATGTAGACTTCCAATTTCATTGCTGGAGTGATTCTCTGCTCTTTGCATTTACATTAAACGTACTGAGTCTTTTCATTTTGAAAGTGAAAGTAAACCTATGTGGAATTATCTTAGGGTCAAAAATCTTAAATGAACTTAAATGTCATAAGCTTAATTTGTAAAAAGCAAAAACATGTATTGTTAGCTTTCATATATAACAATGCCCTAGTTGATAACTACCTTAAAAGAACCAAGAGCATCATTCCTTCTATAAATATGAGGAAACATTAATATTAATACCCTTCAAAAACAGTTCAGATAATGAAATACAAATTTCAAGAAATTGTAACTTGAATGCTCATAAACATGATTCTATTCATCACACTAGTATTGCTATATGGTTGCACATCACAACCATAGCAACATCTGTCTATACTTAAGAAATCCCAGAAAATTTTTCTTAATATGTCACTATTTATAACTTATTAGCTATGATGTAGCCTTATAATCCAAATAAAATAAGCAATTGTCTACATTTAGCAATAATTTAGAAAAATCTATAGAGCTTCAAATCTTGCTTTTAATCAATTTAAAGAATCTCTTCACTCATTCTCCACTTTACCAAAAGAAGCTAAAAAGTAGACATAAATTCAGTCTCACACACACACTTGTAAAATTCATTTTGTTTACTTGATAGCTATCACTACAAATATTACTTATTCAAATATTCTAAGGAAACTCTAACAATAAGCATTACTTACATTGGTTAATATATTTTAAAAGACAAAGAGAAAAAATAAAAACTCTGTAATGGAATTGTATCATCATAATTCATGAGGTCATACCTGATGACTTAGAGATTGAAAGGGTTCACACGGTCCAGACTGCATGACCTTTCTATTTCGAGAAACTCCTAAAGATTGTATTTCCTGTCTTACAAAAGATAATCACAGTCATCTCTCTGTTTCAGCATCTTCAAGGCTAGTGAAGTAAACATCAAACTGCAGATCTGTTCAAAAGTATCAGTTTAGGCTTTGATGAAAATATCAAATCTCATGTACTGTTTATCATCTCCCTTTGCAGTCACAAACACCCTGGATTAAGAGAGGATGACACAGTTGTGTTTGCTGAAGCTGCTAATGCTGTCTGAAATCAGGAAGCTTACTGCTAAGAGCAATTCTGCATCATCCAAATAGAGAGAGAGAGACACATACTTCAGGTTTCCCACTTCTGCTACTATAAGGATTTCACTTGCCAAGGAGAATTTGATTTTTTTCAGTCTTTTAGAAATAAGCAATGCTCTGTTTTAATTAAGCATTCAAAGTATCAGTAGCAACTATCAAGTTAAGATGCCAACTCTTAATTATTAGACAGTTTTCTCCATATACAACCAAGCGTTATTATTTGACAAGCAAAATTGTACTCTTTTAAAGAATTTTCCCTCCAATCATGTGGATCATCACTCATCCAACCATCAAAATGGGAAGTTCCTAAAAATGAAAGATTTTTTTTCTGGCAACTTTTGATTATTGTAAGAGTAGATAAAGAGGCAAATGCATATTCAATTTTTAATTTTCAGGAATTTTATCATATTTTTTCAGATCAGGATGCTTCCAATCAAAGTAGCTTCTACATTTTTAACATGCAGAAAACAATGGGCTATTTAACTCTAAGACAATTATTAAACCTAGGAATAAAAATTATAAATTATTGGCATATCTATTGTGATTTTTTGATTATCTTATGTGTTTTCATCAAGATTCCTGTATACCTTTTTCTCCTGCATCGTAGAGTCAAAAGAAGCTAAGACTAATAACTAATAAAGTAGTCTGATAATAGAGAACCAATAACCTGTAAAATTAACAGGAAAATTTTCTCTGTAGCATGCAGCAAGACTGTTTTATGGAACTAGAGGGGTTATGCTAAGTGCAATAAATCAGAAGGAGGAAGAAAAATACCAGATTTTGTTACTTACATATGAAATATAGGGAAACAAAAGAGTCAACTAAAACTAAACCAATAACAAACCCTAGAAATCTGACTGTAAAATCAATACTACCAGAGTTGGAGAAAGAGAAAACAGAAAAGAGGGGAGGGGGCATAATGGAATTTGGTGGAGGATTTTCCCTGTCTTGGTGATGGGTGTGGTATAGTATGATCCTATACCTCTACATCATATACAGTGTTGTAAACCAATGTTGCTTCAATTTTTTAAAAGACTGGTAAACAAAACCAAAATATAAGTGACTAAAATTATAATCAGTGTCACTGGATTCAAATTAAAGCACCAAGTATAGCATTCATCCTAAACCAGCACTTATATTATATATCATGAGTTAATGTTTTAACTTATTAAAACATTAAAATGTAATTTATTTCTATACCAGTGAAATAATCAGTTGAAATTTAATGATAGAGCACCATACAGCAAATATTTTAGAGAAATATAGAATAATAACAAATCAGCATAATTTCCCTTCTCCTACTCATAACATTTGATGAGTATAATAGGTATTGTCATGGAGATGAGTCAAGACTCTTTAGAATCCAGAACATGAGACAGAAAATGAAAATGCTGGTAATTGAGTACACATCTCCATTTATAAGATAAGTTCTGGAATCTAAGGTCTGGCATAGTGACTATAGTTACTAGTAATGTTTCATATTCTTGATAGTTACACCATGGTAGTAATCATTTTGCAATATATAAATGTATTAAATCAACACATTTCACATCTTACATATATACAATATTATGTCAATTATATTTTAATAAATCTGAAAAAAAATAATTATGTCTTAAATATGCACAGCTTTTATATAAAGAAGTGGGTTTCTTATAGAGCAAGGGGGGAGGGTGGAAATCAGAGGTGGGGTGGGCAGAAAAGATTAAGATGATGGTGCATGCATGACAGGATGGTGGGAGAATACTGGGACTGATAATGATGTAAAAAATAAGTCCATAAAAAATAACTTTTTTGATTAGCAATAAAGAGAATATTTTCTTGGTAAAAAAAAGTGGGTTTCTTTAATAGGCTAATTCACATGACATCTATTACAGAAATTATTCCTTAACAGTGCAAGTTCAGACAAAGGGATAAAAAATAGAATTTGACATGTGTACAATGACACAGTACAAAAAACTCATACATAGGCAAATAATGTCTCTAATAAATTTTTATTATTCATGTTGTTGCTTACATATTTATGTATATACAGTGTATATATATATAATTATATTACACCATTGCATTCCCTGGGGTTCTCTCGCCATCTTATCACCAGTGAACCTTCATCTTGATCTTGTGCTCTTCCATTCCCTGATTTCTCCCTCTCCTCCCCCTCCCTAGCTACTTGCCCCAGTTCTTTTGTTATTTTGGCTTTTTCTTGACCTTTTGTTTGTTATTCCTATGTCCTATCTATTGATGAAACCACATATTTTCTGTCTTTTCCTTTGTGACTTTTTTCTGCTAATATGATTCCTTGTAGGTTCATCCATGTTGTCATAAATGCATCATATCTGCCGGTTTTAATTGCTGAATAATATTCCATTGTGTAAATATACCACATCTTTTTCAACCATTCATCAATTTAGGGGCATTTGGGTTTTTCCCATATCCTGGTTTTTGTAAATAGTGTTGTAATAAATAAATATCTAAGAACAAGTGTATTTTTTAATTAGTTTTTGGTATCCTTCTGGTAGATTCCTAGATGTGGGTTTGCTGGATCAAATAGTTTCATTTTCAGTAGTCTGAGGGTCCTCCACACAGTTTTCCATAGTGACTGGACCAGTTTGTGCTCCCATCAGCAATGTAAAAGTGTTCCTTTCTCTCCACATCTACACCAGCACTTGTGTTGCCCCCCTTTTTTTTTGATATGAGTCATTTTTACTGGTATAGCATGGTATCTCATTGAGGTTTTGATTTGCATTTCCCTGATTATTAGTGATGTTGTGTCTCTGTAGTAATAAATCTCACTGTAATAGAGAAGACTTCACCATCTCCCTTTCCATATTCATTCCTTCATGTAGAAACTACTGAACATCTTCTGTGTTTACTGGATAGACACTAGAAACCACACAACACAAAATATGCCATCACAAAAGCAGAAAACTGAACAAATGCCTTTTTATGACAGAAGAATAAAGGGGTGACTAGAGAGTAATAACTGGGCATCTAACCTTAATCTTAGATCAAAGGGAAGTCAGTCCTATTGAAAACCACAAAGTACTACAAGTCACATTCAAGGAAAGGTAGATATACCATGGCCAGATAATGAAATGCATGGAGGCCAAAAGAGAGAGCTAAGGTCTGTGTGTGTGGAGGTGGGTAAATCATGACCATCAAGGGACATCAAAGAGTCCATTATAAAATTTTGAGCTTTATGTCTAGAGGCCCCTCAAACTACTAAAAATGGAACTACCATTCAATCCAGGACAGAAGTTCCTCATATTTTTACTGAAAACCAAAATGATGAGAGACTGTCACTCATAACATTTCATTACACAGACAACATTTATTGTTATTTTATTCAGTTTTTTCTAATTAACATTTCATTAAATACTTTGTTGATCATATCTATCTGGCATTATATGACAAACATTTCCCATAGTCAATAAGCAATTTTCTATAACCATGTTTAATAGTTAAATGGCATTCTGTTGAAAAAAGGTACCATAGATTATTTTATATCAATTGTCTATTCTTACACATTTTTGTTGTTCCCTTTTCTCAATGCATAAATAATGTTGTAATCAACATATTTTTACATCATTTAGTCTCTGTGTTTGTAGGAGAAACTTCAAAAGTAACGTAATGAAACTAATAGTAAAAACATTTTTAGTATTTTTGGAAATTATTCTTCAAAAAATGTATTTATTAGAGAGAGAAAATAAACAAATGAATAAGCTAAATAAAGCAAAAATAAACTTTAAGATTTCAAGCCCAATTAGTGGTTACCAGAAGGGAGCAGGAAAGGTGAATGTGGGTAAATTGAGTCAAGAGGAATAATTGCACAGTAAAGAACAGAATTGCACCTCTAGTTGTGTACTTAAAGTGTATACACATGTTGCTTGTTAGTGACACACACCTGAGACTTATGTAATGTTATGATGCAAAGTAATTTGATTTTTTTTAAGTAATAGAGATTAAAATAAATAAAAATCACCAAAACCAGTATTTTTTGCCCTCTTAGAAAAATTACTGCTGGGTATGTTAGAGAAAAAGTGTATAAATGAAACATCATCAACAAGTAACAATTTAAAATTAATATTCAAAATACATGTTGTCTACAGGTGTGTTATAAATAAACTTTAATCTGTGGTGCAGGACAAAACTTCAGAAGTACAGTAAAAAGGGAAGAAGAAAAATAGCCTCTTCTCTATTCAATTGATTTAGGATTCACATTTTCTCTGTACTTCAAAGTTGTAATATTTATTAGTCTCTTTTTCATTGAATCCAGATATCTTACTGCTATTACCTTGAGTACCAAAGGTAATTGCTACATTATATTCACATACACAAATATTTTTGCTTAATAACAATTTTATATTCGATCTTTTTTGTACATAGATAAATAGGGAATTAAAAGGATTATTACAATCTATTCTAAAGAACATGACTTTGACGACAGAAGATAGACATAATTTTTCAATATTGACAATTCTAAGATTTTTAAAATAACCTTTTAATACAACATCCGCTGATAACTTTAGTATAAAATAAGTTCTGGTGTTATAAGCATAAAATACTGAATGAGATTTTTTTTTCTGACAAACTATTTAAACTGATACACCAAATTTTCTTAATCTACATATCTGTTCTTGGGCACTTATGTTGTTTCCATACTTGCCAATTATATATATTGCTGCAATGACATAAGATTACATATATTCCATCAAATTAGTGTTTTTGTATTCACGTAGATACCTAGAAGTAGAATTACTGGAACATATAGCAGATTTAATTTTTAATATTTTGAGAAGCTGTCATTGGGTTTGGATCAGTCTACATTCCCATCAATAGTGTGTGAAGGTTTGTTTTTCTCCACATATTTACCAATACTTATTGTTTCTGGACTTTTTTATAAGGACCATTCTCACAGTTGAGATAGTGCCTATATGTCTTCTTTGGAGTAGTATCTATGTATTCTACCCATTTTCTCCTTTTTGCTAAATTATACAGATTCTTTGTAGATCTTGGGTACTATCCCCTCACCAGATGTATGTCAGATGTATGATATGCAAATACTTTCATTCAGTATGGTAGTAGTTTCATTTACTGTGCAAACATTATTTAGTTTGATGTAGTTCATTTGATTTTTGCTTTTTTTTTTTTGCCATAGGAGTCAAATCCCCAAATACATTACTGTGTAAAAAAAAATGAATATAAACGTACATATAAAGAATGGAGAGCATTCATTTTTTTATAATAGTTTTTAAAAAGCCCAGTTAAGTCAAAGTGCTTGAGTGCAAATACTGATTTTACAATTACTGTGCCATATTTAAAAATTACTTAAACTGCTTAAACCTCAATATCTTCATCTACCAAATGAAATTAGTAATGATACATACCTCACAGAATAAGTGAGGGTTATATGGGACAATATACTCTATTTATACAGGGTTTAAAATACAATAGACACACAATAAATAGTAGCTATAATCAGTTTTTCACTGAAATACCCAGTGTTTCTTAGAAGAATCATTAATCATAACTGGATAAATAAATCCCTGCTGTTAATCACCCTGGATCTAGCAAAATTATGTTGCCCAGGTAATAAGCAGCTCAATTGCAAGTCAATGCCTGCAATTAGGCTGTCTGCCCTTAGGCTTCTGTTCATATGGGGTTCATATGTGAACCTGTTGCTTCTCTTCCTATAGCATTTTAATATGCACAACATGTGAATCCTTTGCTGAACCAACAACTCTGGAACAGTTCTGTACCCATTTCTGGTGATAAAATGTTAACGCACTAAGTCAGTACTTTAAATTATGTCATATCAAGCATCGGGCCTGTATTTGTGAAATGCAACTTTTTTCCCATGATGCAAGAACAAAGATAAATACCCAGAGACTTCATTTTAATTATTAACCTTACATGAGGCAAGTACTTTAATTCCTGAAACAAATTTGTGAATGTGTAGTACTTCTGTATTTTAAAGATAAGAAACCTAACACTTAAGTATAACAAGTACATTATCTAAGGTCAAACAACATAAAAATTCCTTCTGTTTATTTTTCTGAAAACCATATGCCCATACATCTTCATCTTTTAAGTCTCATGAGAAATGCAAATGTACTTTTCTATCTTCAATTGAAATCTATATTTCATTACTTTTTCCATAACATTCTTCCAGAAAATTTCTGGAAAGAGCAGAACTAGAGAAGGAAATATGGAATAATCCAAATATACTGCAAAGAAAAAAAATGCAATACTATGTTCATGCAGGAAATAACAAAATACTATATTCATGCAGAAAAAATGGCCACAATAACCAAACAGTGGAAACAATCCAAATTTCTATCAATGGTGAATGGATAAACAAAGTATGGATATACATACAATTGGAACATTGCTCAGCCTTTTAAAAGAATGGGATTTTGATACATGCTCTAATCCAATAAACTTTGAAACACTATACTAAGTCAAATAAGCCAAACACAAAAGGAAAATTACTTGTTTGTTTCAACTGAATTCAGAAGTAAAATTAATAGAGAATGAAAGTTGGATGGCAAATAGCATAGGGGAAAAGGGAACAATGGAGAGAATTGTCTACAGAATGGGTACAGAATTTCAGAATAAGATATTTGGAATAGCTCTGAACATTGGTAATGGTGATGTTTGTGCAGGGATGTTAGTGTATTTACTATCACTGAATTGTACTGTCAAGAGGGCTAAACTGATCGACTTTATCTTAGGTACATTTTACCACACTAAAAAAATGAATATGACTTCTGATTATAATTCTACAGTCAATTGTCCTTTTTTGATGTTACCAGTTTTTATTTTTCCTACTAATTGTTAAAGATTTTACAAAATAAGATTTTACATGTCAAGCTGTAAGATTATCTTTATTATTATTGACATGTAAGATTTTACTGTCAAGCATTATGCATCTTTCAGGAAAATTATCACAACATGTATTAACTGGGACCACTAAATTTCAAAGTACTTAAAAGCATAAATTTGGTTAATTTAAAGACACAATACTTGAGAAATCTCTAAAACATTTCAACCAACCAAGAAAATTGGTATAAAGAATGATATTTGCTACTTCAAAGATTATTAATAAAAACCCTCTACTGTTCACCTTGGCAGTAATGTCATCTTTTAACACTCCCCTTTTGGTTAGTTCCCTGATTGCTCCTTATATATGCCACTCTGTAACTTATCTGCAGGTTTATTACTTAATTCATTGCTTTTCTCTCCATAGGTAGTGATTTATGAAATAAAAGTTTGTTGAATTCCCCCTGAATACTTCACATTGTACAAAGAACTAGGAATATAATAGCAAATCAAATATAGCTTTTTCCAAAGTCCTAGTGTTTGAACAGGTACCTAAGTAGGAAATTGTACAAACATCTTTCAAACGATTCTACTTTCTATTCCATTTGCTATGTGGTATCTATAGTAGTCTGTTGCATAGTGACTCGCAATAAACCATGTTACTCTATATTCATAACCTTCTGTAGTTCCCTCACCTTGAATCTGAACTAGACTTGTGACTTGCTTTAAGGAACCAAATACAGCATAAATTATACTATGTCAATTCTGAGCCAATGCCTTCAGGAATTCTGGCAGTTTCTGTTTTGGCACTGTTTGGAACCATGAGGTGCCATGTAGAAGAAAGTCTGCTTAACCCAAATGAAACACCATTAGGAAAGACCATGTTAAAGTTGTTAAAAAACATCTTTTACTAGATAGTAAAAGATCATCCAGCATCTTAGATGAGCCCAGACCCTGTTGATCCCAGATAAGTACCCTCAGACCATCCAAAAAAGTCATTCAGATGATCAGAGACCAAACTACAGAATCACAAACAACTAAAATTATTTTATTTTAAAACATTAAAGTTGGAATGGTCTGTTATGCAATATTAGACAAAGCATCTCCTGAACAAAAACCCTTATGTAATTCCATATATATATATATATATATATATATACACATGTGTATATATATATACATATGTTTAACAGCAACTCAAATTTAAAACTAACAATTAATTTGTCTTTACAATCAAGTTCTATCTTACCAACTTCTTTTTACTTATACCTACTATACTTATAAGTACAGAAATCATTTTTACTGTTATGTTTCCTAAAGAACTTGCTGTTGAGCTTGTTAAATCAAAGAAAGGAGTATAAAAAAAACTGAAATCTTTCAATTTTGGAAATATTTTACTGAAAGACATTTCATCCTTAATGGTAGGAAAAATCAATAGAGTCAAAATGACTATACTACCAAAAACAATATTTAAATTTAATGCAATCCACATAAAATACTAATAGTATTATCCCCCCCCATGAAATGAGCAAAAATACTAAAGTAAATAAAACCATAGAAGGTCAAAAAATACTAATGCAATCACAAGAAAAAAGTAGAATACCAGAGGTATTAAATTACCAGTTTTATACAACAAAGCAACAGTAATATTTAAAATACTGTATTGAAATAAAAATAGACACCTGAATGAAAAGAATAAAAAACTACAAAATAAGTCCACATATTTGTCAATAATAAATTCATTAAAAATCAACAACCAAAAATACAATGAAAAAATTGACATTGTCCCTTGAAAGAATTCAAGTGAAAGAAAAAAAGAAAAATCAATTGTTTGAAGA
Source organism: Uropsilus gracilis (assembly GCA_004024945.1). Taxonomy (NCBI): domain Eukaryota; kingdom Metazoa; phylum Chordata; class Mammalia; order Eulipotyphla; family Talpidae; genus Uropsilus; species Uropsilus gracilis. Next base: position 55,910 of record PVHY01002654.1, on the reverse strand, counting down.
CTACCCAGTTCCTTTAGAAATAACAACATAAGGGTAATGTGTATTCCAGAGAGGATAGAGAGGGGAAACCAAGAGCTTATTCAAGGAAATAATAAAACTTCTAAACCCAAGGAAAGAACTAAAATATATACATTTATAAAAAACACTTAGTTATCTAAATTCAATGAGATCTACACCAACACACATTGTAGTGAAACTACAGAGTTCAAGACAAAGATCATTGATGATGATTAAGAGGAAAAGTGAGTAACCTACCAAGGTACAATATAAGACTTACCTTAAACTTCTCAGAAGAAACAGTACAATCATGGAGAAAGTAGAACATCTTGAGAATACACAAAGACTACATAGGAAGCTAAGAATATGCTAGTCTTCAAGATTCTCTTTTCAGATGAAGGAGAAATAGAGATCTTCCCAGATTTAGAAGTAGAGGAGTTTGCAAAAACTAGACTTCCTCTACAAGAAATGTTGAAAGCTCTCATCAAAACCATTTTAGAAAAAGAAATCCAAAAAAATCAGGAAATAGAACCAAAAAATTTAAGACAAAATGGCAAAAGCAGATTCTCTGGCATCAATAATCACTGTAAATGGAAATGGAATGCCCTAAATCAAAAAACACAGAGTAGCTATTTCAGTCTTCAAGAAACACATCTGAGCTCTAAGATAAACATAGACTCAAAGTAAATTGGGGAAACAATACTATAAGTAAATGGAGCCCAAAGAAAAGTCATAGATAACCATATTTATATCAGATAAACTTCTTCCTTAAAAAGGTAGCAAGAGACTAGGATGGATATTATATAGTGATAAAGGAATCAAAAGATCAGGGAGACAGAACAATATGTACAGACCAAATGAAGAAGCATCAAACTATATAAGGCAAGAATTAGCAAATATAAAAACAAATAGAGGCAACACAACACTAGTAGAGGACTTCAGTCCTTGCCTTTTATCAATAAATCAAAAATTAAAAATGAAACAATAGCCTTGAATAGGGTATTATTTTGTGTACATTTCTTTTACCTCCCTACACAGACTATATAATCATTGAGGGCAAAAGAGTCTCTACCTTTTTTTTTTTTTTTGATGGTTAATGATAATGGTATTTTTTATTAATTTTTTATTTTCTTCCTAGTATTCTAATAACAATTCTATACTGTAACAACTATGACTACTTTTCTTTTTTTTTTGTCTCTTGTCTATTTTTTTTGTCTCCTGTCTATTTTTCTTGTCTCTTGTCTATTTTTCTTGTCTCTACTTTTACTTCTTGTATCTTTCCTAGAACTAAGCTTTCTACTACATATTTAGCAAATGTTACTAAATATTTGTTGAATAAATGATTTTATGCTTATTGAATAAAAGAGGATTTACTTTAGAATATCAGCTTGAAATAAGTATATCTGAATACTTTGAACACAATAAGCTCAAATAAATATTTGTGGAACTGATTAACAAATTAAAGATACACAAGTCTTGAATTCCTCTCTGTGTATAAAATGTCATTAAACACCAGAATGACTAAAATTTAAGATTGACAACTAAGAGTTAGCAAATAATTTAATTGAAATGCCCATATATTATTAGTAGAAATGCAAATTGATAAAACTACTCAAAAAACTGTTGGATAATCAGAACAAAAAAAAGTTATATGTATCTGTTACTAATTTCTCTGAGATATCAAAAAGAATGATGTCCATTTGTCTATTTTTTAATGTTCAAAATATTCCAATTAGTTTTATTTAATAAGAGCAAAAAATTGAAATAATCCAATGTCTATCAATAGTAGTATGGATAAATTATGGCATATTCCCATAATGTAATTTATATAGAAAAAGAATGAATTCTTGCAAGTTTCATGCAAAACATGGATAAATTTCATGGCCTACTGATAATCAAAAGTCAGACATCAAAGAGTTCATACTGTAGCATTACAATTATGTAAAGCTCAAAAACAGATAAAATTAGTCAATGGTGATAGAAATTAAAATAATAATTACTTTAGGATAAGACAGGGCACTAACTGAGATGGGACACAAGGACAGATTCTTGGGTATTGGTCTTGCTCAAAGTGGTGGTAACACAGGCATATGTGTATGTGAATATTCATTTATTATACAACTAAGAATTATGCAATATATAGAGCACATAACAAAATTGTTTAAATATCTTTGTAACCCTTATTTTGGCATTAATAAAAATAATTTGTTCTACATTGATTTAAAGTCATATCTAAGCAAAATTGATGAGCATCTGGTTTTATGTGTATTGTATTTGTTTCTATAAATAGAAAAATTAAGTAAATTTTTAAACAGGTAAAGAACTTTTTCCATCTCTTAGGAAGCATATAGAGCTTGAATGCAATGCTCTCTTCCTGTGTTGTACTCAGTCCTTCCCAACACCCCAGATTCATTATCTGAGCCATTCATGCAGTTTAAGATAGGTTTGGGTCCTCAAAGGAATTCAGCTTGGCCTAAAGGAAGGCAGGCTATAACGAAAGTTCAATCTATATAAAGTTACTTTTTAAAATGTATGGTGAAAAAGAAAAAAGCAAGAAAATGAGATAGGTGAAGATAATAAGCTTAATGGTTTCCCATCTAAACTATTGGGTAAATCCTATGAGTAGAGCAAATGGGGCTGAGGAGAATTATGTGATCACAGGACACATCCTTTGTTATCCCTGCATCTATGACCCCTTCCATAAGAATTATTCTATTGCTATGATGAGACATAAAGATTTGAAGGCCATAAGAAATGCATTACTCCTCATGTATAATAGTGAAATCACCCAAGTTCACTTCTGACATTGATATTTGCTAACTCTGCCAAATCTTGTCAACTCATCAAAGTATGTATTAGCTTTTCTCATATATAAAAATAGTAACAGCACATCATTAGGATCATGACTTGTACATTATAAACTGTTTGATAAATGTTACCTGTCATCTTTCACACAAAAAACTTATAGTGATTCCAAGGGAAATATATATCTTCCTATATCAATTAAACCGAACTGATTTTTCAATTTTTAAAATATTCTGTACCTCAAGAGTAAAATAAATGGTTAAATCCATTCGTAGCAATTTCCTCTTATTCTGCAAAGCAGTAGTTTAACCAAATTTTAATATATATGCCTTCTGTAAATTGTCCAATAAAAAAATTAAAACTGTTGCTCTAGGGCTCCTCAGATTCTTTAATAAGTTAAAAGAAAAATATATAAGATTCACCCTGGGCCACCAGACGTCACCATTTATACAGAACTACAAACATGAGTGCAAAGTATGACAGCCCTGCATTTTCTAAACATGTATAAATATTTTCTGAGAAGGAAGTTATAGTACAACTTATTCTCAGAAATTCTGAACTAATATCAATTTTTATATCAATATCTTAACATCCTTTATATATACCATGTTACATATTGAATAATATTTATAATTTATTCCTATATCAATATGTGTGTATATGTATACATGTCTATTCATGCATATATGTGTATATATGTATATTTACATGTATACATATATATATATACACACACATTTCATTCTCCAAAGTAAAGGGACAGTCCATTCTTAGTTATACTCAATTTATTTCAATATAGTTCTTAGGGTGGAAATGCCTTGGACTATAGAATAAATTAATTTAAAAGTTTTAAAACCCATACTAATTTCAAATTAGTAAATAGTAAAGATATCTCAACATTAACGGATGTATAAATGTGACAGAAGACAAAGTAGAAAATAGGAAATAAATGAAAGATTTGATATACAAATACCAATAAAAGACCAATAAAAAAGCAAATGTGTGACTTTTATTTTATTTTAAATAGTATTTCAGTATGTGCATTTGTCATCCATGACAGAACCCATATTATTTTCAGAGAGGAAATAAGCTGATCATTCCTATGCACCCTGATTTCAAGGTTAGGTCATAGGGGTACCAAGGATCTCTCTAAGTAACTTATTTTTTGCTGATAAATAAGCATTAAGTAGTTTTTAAATCTGGGGTGATGATAGGCTCCTTTGATAATCTAATGATAGACCTTAGACCATATAGTATAATAAGATGCATCCACAAAGTGTTGTTCCTATAATTTCAAGTTATTTGTAGAACACTTGAAACTTACCCATGGTCAATAGCCAAGTTCAAATTTGGAGGTTTACCATAATGGGTAATTTGTCACACTCTAATTTAAAAAACTGAAATTCTGATTTTGAAAAAATCAAAAGAAAATAATGAATTATTTCATTGAGAAATTCAATAGCTTATAATAGAAGAATAAAGAAGTAACTGTAGATGGAGGTGGGACAAAATGGCTTTAGAGTGAAGAAACTGGACTCATCCCTACCACATACTTACAGCTATGTGCATCAGAACAATACAAAAATGCCTGAAGAAAAAAATAAACAAATGGTTATAATACACACTAGGAATAACATCAAGTGGACACTGACCCAGCAAGCAACGAACAGGCAAGCAGGTAGTACATCTGGGAGAGTGAGGTTAGTCAAGCAGTTAGGTAGGCCCTGCAAGCAGCAGAGTAAAGCTGGGAAGACCCTTACACAGTAACCCTTTGCAGAACTCAGCAAGCACCAGGATAGGACCTAGAAGTGGACCCACTGTAGTATACCTCTACAGACCTCAGCAAAGACATCAGTGAGTTCTGGGGAGAGTCCTGAAAGCAGTACCACTAGCAATAGACTTCAGCAGACCTTAGTCTGCTGAGATAAGATACTGGGCATATATCTACCACAGAAGACCTCCACAGACATTGGCACTTACCTTGGTAAACTCCAGAGTGGGTCCATGATGAAGGTCAATTTTGGTATGGGTAGGGGAATGAAATATAAAAATGGGTGGTTGGAAACTTATGAGGTTTCAACACGGTCTGATGAGGGTCACAGTTAAGTCAGTGGTCAGGCTGAGGGAGTGACTCCCCGATCACATAAGCCTGGCTCTGGCCTTCGAGGTCACTGTCAAACAAAGTATAAATTCAAGAAACTGGTCCAATTGTAACTTAACAATTCTAACCTTGACATGGGTTTCATTTTGTTAAGGTCATTGAGATAAGATAGATTTGTTAAGATATTTTTATCAATAGCTTTTTAATGTTTCTTAGCATAAAGCTGCTATAACTTCAGATGAAGGGAATAAGTACTAAGAAACTTCTGTCCATTTTGAGAACTATCATACATAGAGGTCTTTGGTTTCATTTGTTAGGATTAGCTTTGATGTTTGAATGAAGGAAACAACAGTAGTTTTCTCTTTTCTTTATGTTTGCCTTTCTTGCTAGAATGTAGGTTACTTTTGTTTGTTTGTTTTAATAATAGGAGTCATGTCTGCTTATTCAATTCACAGTTGTACTCCCAAGGATATAATGAAGCAGCTTGAATCCAGTAGGTGTTCAACTAAGGTATACTTATGTTTGCAGGAGAGGAAGAGAACAAGAGAGGAAGGAAAATCATTTTCTTTCCAAGTCAGGATATAAACTGTGTATATTTTTCTTCCCTTGGTCACATGCCAAGTATTTCCAATTATATATAATCAAAGCATTTTGTGATATAGTTTTAGGTGATCATCAGATGCTTCACTTTCATTAGAACAGTGTAGTCAAAGAGATAAGAAAACCATTTGTATTTTTGTTTGAAGTAATATTTGTTGAGGCAATGTTGACTTAAACCATAGTATATGTCTGCGGGACATAGTTTACATCTCTACAAACCCACATAGTTTACATCTCTACAAACCAACACCCACACTCCCTATGTCCACTAGCAAGGTCCAAATAATCCTCCATTAGATATGTGATCTCCCCCTCAGTCCCACCTCAATACATCCCCCTCTGGTAGCCTTAGTCATAGCCCAGTATGATCTCCCTCCTGATTTCACCCTCCCTCTTGGATGCCTCAGATTCTATGATCAGCTTTCAAGGTTTGCCTTTATCTGACCTTTTGTTTGGTCTACCTCTATATTTCAAAAGTAAGTGAAACCATCCAGTGTTTATCTTTCTCTTTGTGACTTATTTCACTTAGTATAATCCCTTCTTCCCATATTACTGCACATGGCATGAATTGATCTTTTTTTTTATCACATCTTGTTAAAAAAAAACCTGTTTATTCTCATCTTAATAGTGCTTAGCAGTAAGAGCAGCAGCATAGTAGCAGAAATATTTATATAGCTACTTTCTACTAAAAATCAACTAATTTCTACTAAATTCTACTAGACTACATCAATCATTTAGTACCTATCAGGTACCAACAATTTTAAGTGCACTATCCGTAATCCTCACTATTCTTAGAAGTGGAAATTTTTTTATCCCATTTTAAAAGAAGGACACAAAGTTTCTGAGAGGTTAAGATATTTTCCTAGAACCTCATGTCGAAGAGTTAGAGCTTCGGGTTTAAATTACAGACCTGCTGATGCCAAATTCCACATCATTTCAGTACACTACATTGCCTTCTGAAACATTTAATCAATATTTATCTAGTTAGTGACTCTTCTAAAGATCCTTTTAACCATTTCAATTGATAATGAATCTGACTGTTTTGTTTAAACTTATCTGTTGTTAAATATAAATCCTATTTTTCAAATATATCAAAAAACCATTAGACATCTAATTTTCATTTTTTAAAAATTCACTACTACATAAGTGCTTTATACGCAAGATTCTCATGTTTCAAGTCAACCTTTTTTAATTCACTGTGGCATTTTCAGGAAACGTGGCCTCAAAAGCACATTGTTAATTTGATCTTTTATTCAAAGACCATATTCAATGCTACTAGCTGTATCATGCAACTCTTATAAAATACTGGGGGAAAATTTTCCTCTCTTCCTCCCTTTAACTTGAACAATTTAGTCAAAATTATTATTAATTTCTCTTTTTTTTTTTTCAGGAGCTACCAACACTGGAAACTGATTATTTCATTGAGGTAGTTCCAATAAATATTTCAATGTATATCTTGACTTTGAAAGGAACCCCACAGCAGATCTTTTGTCAATAGAATAAGGGAAATGCATTATGTGCTTTATTTAAAAAATAAATAAACTAAATATCAGGGTCACACAGTGAACTAAGGGAAGAATCTAAATACAAGCTTAGATTTTTTTAAAGATCCATCTTAGAAAGCTGTAACTAGTTCCATGTTGTTAACTAGGGTCTTACTTATTCTGTTACTTCATCAGTAGCATTAGCTGGGTAGTATAGTTTATCAGTATACAATTCAGGGAGTATAAACTGTCTGCTTAAAGCAAATTCCCAGCATCACTAGGTTAAAATACCCAGATGAGATAAGCATTGACGAGACTCAGAAAACTTCGGAATGGATTGACCTTTATTTGATGATCTAAAATAACTGTCCTAATTTCCTAACTGTACCATCTTAAAATGTTGTACTTTGTGCCTCTGAATACATTTTTAAAATAACCAGAATAACTATGATGAAATAAACAAGTCAGAAAACCTTTAAGAGCAAATTTTATATTTAATAAAGTATAAAATAGATAATCCACTTTGGTATAATTAAGTATTGGGATTTAATTCTGACCAAGAATTAGATTAGTAATTTGGATCATGTTGTTAGTGCCTGTTAATCACAATTGTTAATGCCAGAATTCACTTTACTGAATTGGGAACTGCTTATTTATATATATATAATATATATATATATTCTTGAAAGGACAGAAATCTATATGCAAAAGTTAAAGTAATGTAGTATAAAATGTTTCGATATTTAAAAGTCCTTCTTTCTACGAAATGGATTTCAGGTGTCAAAGTTCAACTCAAATTCCACTTGTTTCATAAATAGCATTCTCTAATTCACAGTCACATTTTAAACAACCTTCCCTATACTACCAAAACATAGTTCCATTCTGAGGAATCTACTTCCTTTTCCCTTGACTTATGCTTTTATTCTTCTCTCTGATTTATAAGTATCTTGATATGAGAGATAATTTTTAGCTACCTACATTTCCTCAGTATATATCACTATGATTATAATTGAAAAGCTGAAGAGGGGAAAAAAACAATTGAAATTCTATAAATTCCCTAAACTCTGAAATACTATAAAAAGATTTAGCACATTTCAATTATTTTCAGAAAATTTTTGAATTTGTTATTTTTTGTACTGAGATGTATAATATAAATTGTTCCTTGGATCAACAAATCAAATCAACTGATACTGAAGAAATATTATTACTGTTCAGCACCAAATATGGCAAAAATATACAAAAAATACTAAAATACTTCCTTCAGTGCTTCCATATTCACAAGGACCATGTAAGAGGCTCAGATGGATACAAGAGGCTCACTGAAGAGGAGGAAACAATTAGAGTGGGCTGAGAAAGCTTTCTAGAAGAGTGAGCCTTGAGCTGGACCCTGGAGAATTTAATTTCCTGGCTGTAGCAAATGCTCTACTCAAGTAGATGGAACTATGTGAGTGAAAATATGGAGACAAACATGCATAAAAGAAAAAAAAATTTTTACATAACTAAGAAAGAGAAATTGAGTTGGAGACTATAAAAACACTTACAGATAAAGTTATCCTTGCATCCATGTTGTTATTTAAAAGCCAGGTTAATAGGGGAGTAAATAGGAAATGAAAGACAATAATAATAGAGATAATTATAAGGTAATGATGAATTAATAATAAAGCAGTAATAATAAAGTAATAGGGAACAAAAGACAAAGCCTAACCCCAAGCAGAAAGGAACCAAAACATGAAAGATAGGAATACTTTTGGGATCAAACAATCCAGTCACTTATCTTAGTTCATTCTGGAATAACCCAACTCAAAGCAAACTGCTTTCAACCTAACAAACTGAAAATACAAAAATTTCTTCCTCTCATAGCCAATGCCGAGATCATAGAAAATATTTAATAAATGCTTGAAGAAAGAAAGGAGAGAAATGAGAATAGAAATAAGGGAAGGCTTTGAATAGCAGTAATATAAAAGGCTATCAGAAAACTAAGTACTGTGAAAGATCCTAAACTCTGAAATAATAACTAACAGGTTTACTACCTATACAATAATTCATGATTGTGTTACTGTGGACATTTTTTTCTATACTAACTGATTTAATCTTCACCACAATCCAAGAAGTAGGCACAATCATTATATCATATTTATGGACAAAGAAACTAAGGGTCAGAGAGAGAACTAGATACACACAGCAAAACAATAAACAGTAGAACTGGGACTTTAGCTCTCCGGCCATTTGATGCAAGACCCTGCAAATATAACTCTGAGCAGAAGGCTATGATTTCCCTCAGTCTTTGGAGAATAAATCAGAATTCTGGCTTCAGAATGACTACAGTCAATTTTACTGTCACCCAGTCGAAGGACTGGATTAGTGATCTAAACTATGATTCACCACACTACTATTTTACAGAGTGACAGCAACAATGAGCATCTGTTACTTCATCCTTAAAATAAAAATAAGATCAACATACTTTTCTCCTTCTACTCTATGCAATTAATGAGGGTCAATCATATTTTAAAATATAAACGTGACCTATGTTTATACATCACATGTTACTCTTATTTTCAAGTTAATGCTATTAAAGGTACTGATAATTACTAAATTATCCCCAACCCCAAGCATGTTCTCATATAACTGCACTGTGTAGCAAATTAACAGCAGCTAAAGTAACTACACAACACATTTAAATACCAAATTAATTTGTTCAGACTTGAAAAGGGGCAGTCAAAAAACATCATTATTCTGAATTTGTTTTATTGCACTAATACTCTTCCATTATTAATGGTATTTTAAAAGCATCAAACACCTCAAGTATCGACCTGTAGCACACTGGCCACCATGCCACCCATGGTCCACCATAGTCCACTATGCATCATTTTCTGTAAGTGCAAGAAACAAAGTGCTTTTTTACTTGGGTACAACCTTCCATGCTCCTAGAAGAAAATGTTAGTCTACAAAAGTCAAACCCCACTCAGTCCCAAACCCCAACTTGGCCACAAAAATATTGAATTTAGCCTGTTTCTTCAAAAAATAAAAGTCAACCTAGTGGGCTAAAAATAAATGGTTTCATCTGATATAATGGAAATTGTTTTATGCAGCTTGTGTCTAGCATTTCAAATGATATTCAGAAGCTAATTTATAACAAATAGTGACAGAAGGCAAGCTTCAACTTGAAGCAGATAAAAACTAATTCATTCAAAAAGGGGAAAAGACCTTCTAGACAAAAATCTTAGCATAAAGCATGAAAAGATAGAACTTGATAGCATGACATGATGCTTTTATTTAACAATGAAAGATGTCATTTTTTAGAACATTCAGAGTGAAATATATTGTGAGGTGAAAATGTAGCAAAGTCTTATTTCTCTGTGCACAAACTAAATGTACATGTAGAGAGCCAGAATAAGAATAAATTAATCTAGTGGAAATTTCCTGTAAAAGACTCTTCTAAAAAGGGAGAAGTTACATATCCATATTTTCTGGGGGTAAAAAAAAAAATCAAGCAATGTGTTCCAAAAGGTTTTATTATAACCCAAATATATTCCAAGCTATGAAATTGAAATGTAAATAAAGTTATGGATTCCCTATACCAGTAAAGTCTATTTCAGGAAGGAAAATTTCCTTTTTTTTTTTATTCACAGGGTTCATTAAAACACTATTATCTAATATTTCAATTCCCTTTTCAATATTTCAAGTGATCATGTGTTTGCAACTTAGTTACTTATTCTTAGTGATAAGGGCTTCATTGCTTTTGAAGCTGCCTGTTCCATTCTGGGATAAGCTACTTCCTGCTCAAGTTTGTTCTCTAGAGACACACAAGTAAACCTAATTCCTCTACATGAAAATTCTATTGGTAATTTTAAATTATCATATTCTCTTTGAATTATTTCTTTGCTAGGTTAATTTTTCTTGATTTCTTCAACCAGTGTATTGTGACATATTCAAATTTCTTCTCCTTCATCTCCACTTGCCCCAGGTATAGAGTTAGATCAGAAAAGGGCTTGTAAAAATCTGATATTCCTTACTCTCACCAGTGGATTACTGAAAATTTTGCACTCAGTTATTAGTCAACTAACATATATGTATATTATATATATATAAACTCTAAAGATAAATATATTTATATGTATATAAACCCTAAATTTCCTGTTATTGAAATATCAACAGCACTGCTATCACACTACAATCAATTTGGTACTTTTTTTTTTATTGCCTTAGTGGCTTTACAAGTATAGAAGATTAGACTCATTGTCTCCTAGTGGCATTCTTTTTTATTTTTTGACCACCTTTTATAATTTTATTTTAAAAACCATCCTTATTTTTTCATATTATAGCATTTTTCCTCTCAGGGTGGTCACCATAATTTTCCTACTACCAAAGCACCCATAGTCCTCCACCATTGTCCATTGTTCTTTCCTCCCCCACTTTGTTTTCTATTGTCCTCTTCTCTTTCTGAATGTCTCTTTCTTCCCTAGTGGCATTCTTGTTTGGTTCTTGTATCCCTTATTCTATTATTATTTTTGAAAAACAAAAATAGTCTTGTTATTCAAATACCATATTTGACATAATCTGTTGTAATTTCTGGTTCATTTGAAAAATTAAGTACATCTTTAGGGTGTGAAAATCTATGACTATGACTATAGTTAAAACAGTCTTCCATATGCCCTGAATATAAGTCCAAAAGAAGAGCAAAAGTAGTTTGAATGATGATTAATATTACTTGAGCATGTGTTTTTTTTTTCCTCATAGTAACTGTTAATCATTAACTGTGGTAGGTATATTTTGATATGTCAAAAAATCCATATTAGTTTAAGGTTGTAGTGTACCAAATGTGATAAGATAAATAGGGATTTCACAATGTCATTCTACTCTACTTGGTACAATGTCAAACTACACCTTTCATCTTGTTGAATCATAAATAATTAAGCATTTGTGCTTGATCATATCCTTCACAGCTTTTGTCATACTGTACTGCATTTGCTAAATTATCTTCTCACATAGACTCTAAGCACCTTGAAGGCAATTCCTAGAACAAAACCTAAAACATAACACAATATTTGCTAATATTTTAGTATTTGCTAAAACAACATCATAAAATCAGGCTATTTAACCCACATTTCTCCATCCTCTTTGTTTTTCAGTAGGATGAAGAAAATGGAACAAATGTGATTGTAACAGCCAGGTATTATTTTAAAACAGAGTGTTTGAAATGTTCAGACTTATTATAATCCCAAACATAGTGGTAAATAAAAATGTTATATATAAATATAATGTAAAAAATGCATGTCTACATTTTATCATACAAATGAATAAAAATGATCAATATCATTTTGAATGCTTTTTCCAACTTTGCAGTTCAAAGGTCAACTTTTTATTAAAGAAATGTCTCTTACTCATATAAAACTACAAAATTCTTTGCAGGCCAACCCAATAATGTCAAAGTAACTAAGTCCATTTATAGAATATAACTTATAAGTAGTGAGTTTTACTGTTAAATGGTTCACTGCATTTTAAAAATCATTAGCATGAGCAGAAATATATTTACATAAATTACATTGTTTCTTTTGAGCTATTATTAACTAGAACAAGCATTTCAATAAAGACAGGAAAGAAATAGACTGTGTTCAAGTAAGTATATAGTAAATCCTTACAAAATCAATGTTAAATGTTTTATATTCTTTATTATTTGTTATATGAGAAATACTAGTTCATGAATTATTCATAATATCTAGCCAGATCTGTTACATCAGGTGTCAGATTAATCTAGGAGGTAGAAAGTGCTGAGTTTTACATGAAGTATTCATTAAACTTGGTGAACTCATTAAAGTATGTTAATTAGGTAATAGACAAAGGAACTTGGTATTTGGTAGAGATTGGGCATTGTTAATACCTTGCTTTGTGCTAATACCTTGGCTGCGGTTTTTTTCCCCCTTAATGAGCACAGAGAAAAGCTGATTATTCCAAATGCAGAAAAAAACATCACATGTGTTACGTGTTGGAAAAATTGCCCCAGGTGACAAAAGGAAACACATACCAAAGGAACTGGCACTCTAACAAAGAGAGTATCATTTCAAAGCTTCTAAAATTTACTTTGATACAAGATTCTGTCATGAGACGCTACATGTTAATTTTTATATTCTCAAAAATATTCAGTTAATAATTACTCTTTAACCAACACAGCATTTTGATGTCAATTCAGATCTGCTTATATCATAAGTATGTGATGCCTGCCCTTGTTTCATAATTTTAAGATTTTTTTATATTGAAAAAAATTTTTTTTAATTTTATTGTTTATATATATATTTGATATCATTATATTACCCAATGTTTACACTGAAGTTTTAAATACCTGGGGAAATGCATGCTTATTTGCAGGTAAAGCAAAAAAAAAATCACAAATAGTTTCATTTAAAAAAAAATAACTTCCTGTTAAATGACAGCTTTACAAGGCTATATTAAGAATTTTTCACAGAAGGACCAGAATTTGAACAAAGAGCAAGCATTTGGATGTTCATGAAACACTGACACACAAACTACACTGAAGAAATGACCCCTGAGCTCTTTCTAGTTTTATCTATCTCAAATATGACATTGAAATGACACAAATCAATTTTTATGGCTCTGTGAAGGTATGTTAATGCAAAATCTTTTATTTTTACACTAAAATGCAATTTTTCATAAAAATGAATGTGTCTTTCCATGTGTCAAATATATTTGGATGTGACCCTTTTTTTGAGAATTACATGGTCCAAAATATCTACTACTATATAGTCACCTCTTAATCAAAATACTCAAAGCCTCATTTAAAAAGAGTGCTTTCTTTTTAATAGAACATCATCTATCTTGCTTTCTCCTATTTCTTTCTGTGAAAATTATTGTCACTTTATACACAGAATTTAATATATAAAAAATTGTACCAAGATTAGAATATATATATATATATATATATATATATATATATATATATATATATATATATATCATATTCAGTTTGTGAAACAGAATACCCAGCTGGCTCCATTCTATTTACAATTCTATTCATGGTATAGGCCAAACTAAAATTTTAATTCTTTACCTTTGTCATCGTTACAGTTCACAGACTTTCAGATATGTGATCCTCAAAAGTAAAACAACCTCTTTGGAATAGTTAAAGTGCATGATTATTTCATTTATACTCACTCCAAGATAAAAATGTATTCATTCTAAGGAATTAACCATAGTAGCATTATCAAAAAATGACTACTATTTTTGGATGAAGCTTGTCTTTCATAGAATGATTTCACTTATGCTCCTGCAACTCTGCTTACAGAATACATTCTTCAGTCTGAAATAATTCACATATTAAATGTGATCCAAGACTTTTCTACAAATATATTTCAAATATTAATTATAGTATATTCACTACAGTGAAATGAGTATCAAAATATGAAATATAACTTTTGATGTAGCTGCTTCTTAAATGTATCTCAAAACTTCAAAAATTCACCAAAAATGTGACCATTAATACATCTCTGTATTAGTGTGTGCAGATAGATAGATAGAAAGATAGATAGATAGATAGATAGATAGATAGATAGATAGATAGATAGATAGATAGATAGATAGATAGATAGATAGATAGATAGATAGATAGATAGATAGATAGATAGATAGATATGAAATACAGGGCAGGATTTTACCCATAAAAACAATGAGAGAACTATCTAATTTTGTGATGTTATAGAAATACTCCTGAAAAGGGTGAACAATTCCACTAAATTGAAATAGTAAACCAATATTTCCTATTTATATTAATTTTTAATCTCTTATTTATCTTTACAGTTCCAAATAGTATATTTTTAAAAGAGAAATATTATAGAAAAATGCTGTTTTCAAATGTGAACTAAATATCTAATAATAAAATTTACTGTAACAATGCCATCATTGTCTTTAAATATATTAGGAATAATTTATAAGAAACCACTGTAGTTGAATCAATACCTCATATTTTGGTCATTATCTCTAGTTATAAATTCTAAAAATGTTTCCTTATTTAGTTTATTCCTTAGATAACAAATATCCAGTTTATATCAGCATTCTAAAATTAACCAAAGTTTAAACAAATATAATAACCTGGTTATTTTCTAGACCAGTTAACTTTCAGGTATTATTTCAATACCATTGCACAGAAGTTTCAAATATTGTGTTCATTTACTCATATTTACTTTTGTGATATGGTCATCAGTATAGATTGAATCTTTATGCTCCCCCGAAATCCATATGAAAATTCTTATGAAATATAATCCTGAACATGAGAGTAATTTGAAGGGGGCCTTTAGGTGGACTTGAGAGCAGACTTCTCATGAATGGAATGCCCTTATAAAATTGATCCCAAAAATCTCCTTGCCTCCCACCATGTGATGGCACAACAAAAGGACAACATTCTTAGAAATAAGAAGTGGGCTTTCACAACATTTGCTGGCACTTTGATCTTACTTTCCAGTCTATAAAACTGAAAAATAAATTTTTGTTATTAGCCCTCTTGTATATATTTTAACAGCAGATCAAATAGAGACCAAGACCATGACAAACATAGTCAACACTCTCATACATTTTATTAAGAAAACAATATTACATGCAAGATTGAAAAGGAAATGTCATAATTACCTTTAAAAAGTAAAGCAAGAACTAGAAAGAACAAAATGGTTGGAATAACTGACTTCAATAATTGTGTAGAGAAAATGGAACTCTAACACCAGCCTATCAAAGAAAAAAAAAAAAAAAGAGTGTGCGTAAGCACAAAATAAACAAGGAGAAAATTCTAATTCTTCAGTTCAGTTTTTTTTAATTTGGGGGCTATACCCCTACTTTTCTAACATTGATTTACTTATTTTTCATACTTATTTTTCCTCTCAATAGGATACGAAAGAGAAATCAGTTATCAGTCTAACAATCATTCTCATCAACTAGTCACTCTTTCATTAATAGCCACTTCAAAACACAATAGACACTTCAAAATTACTTAAGACATAAATATACAACAGTGATTTGTCAGTTCAGGGATTGATAGGTAAATGTTACTGAGAGTATTTTCATTGGTTCATTCTCTGTATAAGTTAGTCTAAAACATGGATGTATTAAGGCAAAGGGGTAGATGTGAAAATATACATATTGCTTAGGAAGAGTCTACCATGACCAAAGCTAAAATGTACTGGTTTCAATTTTAGCTATAAGCAAAACATGATTAACCAGGGGTTAGGATTTATGAGAGGAACAATTCAGGGGAACAAAGAGGTTAAGAACAAATGGAAAATAGTTGGATTTTACGATTACTATTATGTTGTACTATATTTATAATAAAGCCTACCTTGCTTTGACAGGGTAGAAAAATTTCTTGTCACAAGGATATTTGGCAGATAATGTTTTTTAAAAGGTCTTTCATCTCCTTAGAGGGAAAGCTCTTTTAAGCACAAATTAATTATTAAAAATTGTAGGTCGGGCACGGTGGCTCGTGCTTGTAGCTTCAGCCTATGAAGGGGCAGGGGCTAGGGATTGCGGTTCGAGTCCCGCCTGGGGCCCGTAGCGAGACATGGTTCCAAAAAATATAGCTGTGTGTGGTGGCGTGTGCCTATAATTCCAGCTACCTGGAAAGCTGAGGCTGGGGATTGCTTGAGTCTGTGATACCCCGGGCAACGAGAGCCTGCAGTTCCACGGGCAAAAATAGCAAGACCCAGTTTCCCAAAAAAAAAAAAAAAAAAAAGGAAAATAAATTGTAATTTTAAGGACACTAGAAAGTCATCTGTATGTCTCCTCTAAACAGTGAATAAAGAGGCTTGAATATTTCATATACCATTTTAAAAAATAAACCATTAAACAAGGTTTTTTGTTACAGGAAGACAAACCCAGAGATGAGTGTAGATTACCTTTCAGGGTCTCTCTAGCAATTAACTATTATATCAATAATGTATACACTATAATATACCCATATTGAGTTATAGCATTAGGAAGAAATCAAAGACTCCATAGAGTCAGGCTATTCCTCAATTTTAAAATAATTGCTAATGAGTAGAATATTCTTGTAATATATGTCTCAACTACGATTTTTACTTTTTAGAAGTTCCAGATCTGTGGTCATGCATGCAGCTTGTAAATATTGCAAGTTTAACTAAAATTCTGTTACCTGATGCATCTTAATGTACTAAAATTTTTACTTATAGTCATACAGTCTTTTGTGACTGACTTCTTCCAATTTATATAATGTTTTCCAGGTGTATTCATGCTCTGACATGTATCAGTACTTTATTCCTCTTTATTGACACATAATATTCCATTGTATGACTATACATTTTATTAAACTACTGTCAGCTGATGCATTTGTGTTTTTCCACTGTTTTACTATTATGAATATTGTTCCCCTGATCATTTTCATACAAGATTTTCTGTGGTTGCGTATTTTCTTTTGCAATTTTATTTTTGAATATTTATTTTTAAAAGAAATACAAAAGTATTTTCTTAAACATTGTAAAAAATATTTTATAAGCATTCAATAAATTTTCCATTGGCTATGATCATCAAAAAAAAAAAAAAAGGTGAAGTTCACCATACAATATACAATTCCAATGTCCCTCCTATTTTGCTGACTTATTTCAGTCTACTGTCCATTAAAATGATCATTTAAGTTTCAAGAAATGCAAAACCAGGAATTTTTTTAATGCTTATCTTCTGCTTTGTACCAAACCATAAAATCCCTAACATATTATTTAATGTTAGAATATTATTTTAATATGCTAGAATATTATTTAACATATTATTTAATGTTAGAAAACCAAATACTTCGTTTGTCCTATTCCTAATGTTTTTATTCAGCTGGACCTTTCTTAATTTTTTTTATTTGTTCTGGGTTGAGCTTTCTTTGAAACTGAATGATGATAGATTATCTGTATACAATCCTAATACAAAATTTTAATCAATTTACAAAGTAGAACTTCTCCAGTTATAAAGTTCTACTTTGTTTATTAATATTTACAATTGGAGACACAAAATCATATCATAATGTAGTAAAAAGAATTCTAGGATGGCTTCTATAATCCCCACCCTTTGATAGTCACACATTTGTGTAATCTCTACTCCTGAGTGTGAGAAGAGCTTGTAATTTGCTTTTAACCAAATGAAAAAAGAAAATGTGATGTAATTCCTATGAATATAATATTTATCTAACAAAAATGAAGAGTTTTATAAGGCTAATTAATAATCTAATTTTAAAATTTATATATTATTTATACAGTACATATAAGCTAATTGAAATATAGAATAATAATGATGATAAATTAATAAGCAAGAGCTAATTCTTTGAAGACCTAAATTAATCAGACAAAGCCTTTAAAAAATGATCTAGAACTTAAGTGCCCATGGAAGACTTTGTTTGCATGTATGCACATGAAGATAAATCCAAAGGTAGATGGGTAAATGAAAATTAGAATTTTAACAATCATCCATTATTTGGTATAGATGTTATTCATTCTTCAGAGTTAAACTGAAGACACCACCAAGCAGAGGCTTCATTCAGAACCTAATTAGTAACCTTTTTATATAGAGAACATTTACTGACAACTTTTATGATTTATGCAAAAAGATGGGAAATGTATGAACAAGTGCAACTTAGTATTTATTATC
This sequence comes from Uropsilus gracilis, assembly GCA_004024945.1. NCBI lineage: Eukaryota > Metazoa > Chordata > Mammalia > Eulipotyphla > Talpidae > Uropsilus > Uropsilus gracilis. Next base: position 37,283 of record PVHY01002654.1, on the reverse strand, counting down.
AAAGTCAGAAATAAATCAGTCACTATAGTGCCTGGCATTTAAGCTCCAAGTAACAGAAAAACAAAGTACATCATAGTGCAAATGAAGTAGGTGTAAACAATGAATAAAAAAAAAATGAATCAAACAGATTGACCAATGATCATGAAGCAGATTCTAATTGTCACTGTGTAAAGAAGAGGCTTGCATTTATCAAACACTTAGTGTGTGTGCTACTTGACCTACCAGATTCTTTTCATTAGTGCTATATTTCTCATACTTTTGTAGGATGGAGTTATATTTTATTGTATAAGTAAAAATATTTCAAATCAGAGATTAACTAGAGGTTAACTAGGTCTCTAAAACCACAATATGTGCTTCTAATAAGTATTTATTGGAATAAAATTTAACATTCTGTATGTTTTTCAAAACATCTTAGAAAATATTTCTGCTTATACTAAAGCCAAATATAGTAATATCGTTGCAAGGCCAGGCATGGTGGTGCATGCCTGTAGGTGGCAGCCTAGGAAGCCACAGCCAGGGCAAGGGATCATGGTTCGAGTCCCACCAGGGGCACATAGCGAGACCTAGTCCCAAAAAAATAGCTGGGTGTGGTGGCGCACGCCTGTAATCCCAGCTACCTGGGAATCTGAGGCTGAGGATTGCTTGAGTCTGTGGTACTCCGGGCAAAGTGAGTCTGTGGTTCCACAGGCAAAAATAGTGAGACTTAGCCTCAAAAAAAAAAAAAAAAAAAAATTGAGCAAATGGGCTTCAAAAGCAACCTCAATTTTTAAACATATATTATAAATTTTATTTCTATCAGAATAGAATGGTCATTTATATACTCAAAAATATTATACCTTCGCAATCAAAAAAGACAAATGTGATGCATTTGTGATAACATGGATGGACTGAGAAGGAATCATATTAGCAAAAATAAGCCAGAAAGATAAAGAGAAATACTGGATGATCTCACAGATATGGATATAGGGAAAACAAACAAAAGGACAAGAAAAACTGTTAACAGAATAAAAGCACAGAGCAAGAAAAAGGGAGGAGGGGATAAATTAGTGAAGGGATGGGCACAAGAGATTAAGATGATGGTTCACGGGTGATAAGGTAGTAGTGGGAGAACCTGAGAGTAGACAATGATGTTTTATATACATATGTGTGTGTGTGCGATCCATTAAAAAATACTAATTTAAAAAAATAAAAGAACATTATGCCTTGAAATGTTCAGTATTGGCCAGGAATATAGATACCTGTAAAGCTTTGAATTTACAGTCATCCACTGAGATGTTCTGAATAAAAACAGATCTCAATATGAACATACATGTCATCAAACTTTTTTTAATTTTTAATATAGGATAAAATTTTAGTTACATGTTCCTCTAGAACCATCTAGAGATATGCTTCAATTTCATTGTAAAAAAGGTATTGAAGAGAGATTGTACTTCTGGTAATAGTCGATAAACAATTCAAATCAGTCTCATGGATAACTCTAAAATCCTTTGGTGACCATAAAGAACACCTTTAAAAAACAAAGGAGAGCTAATAAGACAGGAAGGAATTACTGGGCAAAAATACAACTGTCTGAAAACCAAACAGGTGAGTGTAAAATAGGGTCATTTGTTGTTCTGAACTAGTGCAGTCTGGTTTAGTGGTTTGAAAGTATTTCTGATAGCACTTGAAATGAGAAAGCAAAATTTGGAGGACTCATGGTTGTAAATGAAAAGTCAGAAGACTGTATCCTTGATATAAGGATGATCTGGAAGTAAAATAGTTTTTACATTCACTTCTGTCATGCAAAGTTATCTGAAGACCCACAGTGAAATTGTATAAAGATCATTCAGAATTGCTGATTTCTTGGATAACTGACAGTAGTAGAAGGAGGAAATCATCATTCCTCACCTGAAATTATGAGTAAGAATAATTTGACAAACATAAATCAACAAGTGGTCAAAATCAACCAGACAAAAGAGGAGCTGTGATAGTATGAATAAAAGTAACTATAATTAACAGACAACAGAGACTCACTCAATTCCCCTGGAAAAGACTTATCACAGACAGATATCTTTGAAAAAATTGTACTTACTATGGTTATAGCCATAAAATTATAACAAAATTTTCAACAGGAACTAAAACTGTAACAAGTAAATTGAAACTAAGACCTTAGTGAATGAGGGATAGGAAAGACAAAATTATACATTTAAAAAATAAATAAAAAGATAAAGAGGCAATCTAGAAAACATATGGAGAAAGAGTAAGAGATATTAAAGATATGACAAGATAGTCTAACTTAATTTCAATTGGAATTCCAAAAGATAGGACATGGAAAAATGAAGGAGGCAATATCTGAAAATATAACTGCTAAGAATTTCCCAAAACTAATGAAAAGCATCAAGTCACAGCCTAAACAGACTTCGAATAAGGAAAGAAAAAAAAAAAATAGAGAAAAACAATAGGAAAAAAGTCAGCAGAATTAAGAACTGTTCTTTCATAAAGATAAAATTGATAAGCCTCTAGCTAGACTGAAAAAAAAGATGACTCAAATAAATAAAATCAGATGAAAAGAGGTCACATTACAACTGATATTGTTGAAATAAGTAGAATCATATAAAGTTGCTATAAACATTTACATTAAAACAAATTAAATAACCTAGAGAAAATTTAAATTTTGAGGATAGTGAAGATCTCCTACTAACAAATCATTAAACATTTAAAAGTTCCACACGTTTGCTGGAAAAGAAAAAAATACAAGGAAATTACAGCATGAGCTCACCAAAAACAGGAAAAAAATCCATGTTATTCACAAGTAAAATACTCTGTTATTTACTAAAAATGCATTAAGGTTTCACTGTATTTATAGTTTCTACTTTAATTTTTAAACTAGCTGTTTAGAAATATCATTAAAAGTTCTTATTTGCTTACTATGTTAATAATCTCTCACCAACATCAATAACATTAACAAATATTAAAGTCTACCATAAATGACTACCTTCATATCATTTAGAATAAAAAGTTGGTGTTAAAATTCTTTGTAGGTGTTCATATTGATTGAATAAGTCAAAATGAGAAAACATTAAACATTAAAAATAACTAGTCAGCAACTTAACTTTAGGTATAAAAATGTGGATCAATAAATTATGGAACATTTTTACCAGTTTAAGTTGTCTGATATAGCAGAAAGGAATTAACTAATGAAGAAAGAAATTAATATTTGTGAATCTATTTTTATATGATAAGTTTAATGTTAGATGTTTCTGATACATTATATCATTAACATCTACAAAACATGTAAAATAGGTATTATTAGATCCTTTCTCAGATTTATAAAATGAGTTCAGAGGAAGTTAGTAAACACTCAGGACTCTATCTTTCTACCTAGCACCTAAATAGGTTAATTAATAGAAAATATCTAGAGGGTAACATCATTTATTCTATAATGTTGCATATTTATAGTTTTTATTATTATAGCTGCTGTACTCATCAGTGGACTTTAATAAAGACAGATTTACTGCTTAAGTAGAAAGAGAACTCATCAAACACCTCTTGAATATAATTGGAAATGTTAAATCTTACTAGCTGTAGAATTAAAAATCTCTTTAAATTTGACCACATAGTATTTATTCTTCATATTCAAGTTATCATTTTTAATCCCATACATGCTCATTTTCTATTTTAAATAAGTGTTAGTTTCTATCACATGATCTAAATACATCACATCATACTAATTAAAACAAGCACTCACTTAACTAAAAATACATATTCATTTTACAATATAGCAATATATCTGCAAAGTACAGCATATCAGAAAAAAAATCTTAGAAGAGAATGCTCTAATTCTGAGCACTAAACTCTACTGGCTTAAAAACCAGCATCAATTTAGGAGTTTTTAAATAACAGTTGATTTGTGCACCAAACAGTATTTCAAAGGCATCACTTTTATGCAAAAATATGTCGTTCAATTTTATGTTGTATTTTCATACATATTATTAGAATGCAGTTTTGAGGGGGAGAAATATTCTAAAAATCATGAATTCACAATTATTGAGTAATAGCCACTTCTGTTTTAATACATTCCACAGACTCCCACTTACTAAGTTTAAGTTAATGTGCATTAGCCGGTAACATTATTTACTGTTTCCTTTGTAAAAATTTCAAATTTTCCAGTCTTTATAAATAGTGAACAAGCCTTTCATTGTTCAATACTCTGCTATGAAAGTATAATTAGACAGTAGTAAGTTGAAAAACATAGAGATTTGTCAAAATACAAAAGAATGCTGAAAAATTAAATGTGCTACATTACTTTGAATCCTAAGAATTTCAAAGCAAAAATATGCTAGAAAAATAAGCATATGTATTATTATGTTATATATTATTAATAAGTATTGTACTTGAGTTTTATTAATTCATGATAAATCTTCTGTTTTATTCAGTATTACCCTTCAAATAAAATATATTTAAAGCTATCAAGCACCAGCTCAAAAGTTATGAATGGCTGAAGCTAGAACATTTGGGAAACAAGAGTATTGGTTAATCATACAATATACAAAATAAATATATATTAGTCCATATTGATGTAAATAAATTACAGAATAAATGGGCAAGAAGAGATAAATTTTTCTTATTAAGGATTTCAACTAGTATATGTAGATATTGCCTTCTTTTCAGGACTTAGTTCCTCTCTCCTTGACCTTGGACTAGACTTAATGACTTCTTACCAAACAAGAAAAGGTAGAACAGTAAGATTACAGCACAGAAGCATGGCAGACATTACTTCTATCAATTAATCAAGATTAAGCTCACTAGTGATTTGTCATGATTATTCTATGGAACACCTACTATAATGCAATCAGACAAGCACTTCACTTCTGTGGTTATCATCACAAAACCACACAATACCAGTCTATTCATAAGGAAAAGTCAGAAAAACCCAAATTGGGTACCATTCTAGAAAATATCTGACTAAAACTATTCAAAAGTATAAAGGTCATGTAAAACAAGGAAATAAAGAAATCACCACAGATCAGAAGGGACCAAGAAAACATGACTAACAAATGCAATGTGGTATTCTAGAAAAGACCCTGAAAATAGAAAAAAACATAAGTGGATAAACTGATAAAACCTGAGCAGAGTTTGTAATATGGCTGACATTAATATACCAATGCTAATATTAGTCTTGACTTGTGTATCACATATTACATTAACAGAGAAAATCAGGTGAAAAGCATTTTACCTGATTATCCTACACCTCTATATAAATGCATTTATTCAAATCATTAGGTTTGAAATAATAAAATTCTATACTTGCCTCTAGCACTATAAAAAATCATCTAGGTAATGATCAAGTATTTAATTCTATGCATATAGGTGAATGTATTTATAAATACCAGTAAAGTACATAAAAATGACCAAAAAAATTAGAGAATTAATAAATTTGACCATATCACAATGAAAACTTTTAAGGAGGAAACATCACAAGAGGCAAACATGGAAAATAATATGTATAATGAAACAGAGATAAATTACTATTATCTATAAAAATCTATAAGAGATAATCTTTGTAAAGTAGGTAACATAAGCAAATCACAAAAGAATAAATAGATATAAAGCAACCTAACAACCAAACTAAAGTACACAACTTGGGGTGGGGGGAATGAGTGAGAGTGCTCAGGGACGGGGAAGTGGTAGGTGAACCCTGGGAAATACAAAGATGTGAAATATATATATATATGTAAATTATTAAATAAGTAAAGAAATAACAGACAATAAATTATAGACAATAAAATAGACAATAAAAATTTTTATATCACATTTGGGAAAAGGCATGAGCTAACAAAAGTTCTTACATATTATATAAAATTTGTGTTAGCCAAACTAGAGGACAATTTTCTCAATTTGTGTCAAAAATTTTTAAACAATTAGGAGAGTATCTTACTCCAGAGGGGAATACATATATATAATGTTATATATATAGAGAGAGATCTAATGTTATATCTATAGTTATATCTATATATCTATATGTTATATCTATGTTATATATATCCATGTTACATATATATCTGTTATATATATCTATGTTATATATAAAACATAGATATATCTGTTATATATATTATATATATATGTTATAAGCATTACCTTAGAAAAAATTATATGTGTACATATATATAATGATGCTTATAAAAACATTTGAAAACAACCAAAATGTCCATAACAGAGAAGTAGTTACACAGAATGTGGAATATATAACAGTAAAAAATAAAGTAGTTCCATCATGTACATGTACACTGCTTAAATAAAGTAGTTTATAAAACAATGACATGATGACTCTTTTGGAAATGCTCATGTATTATGTATCAGTACATGCCATATCTGAATGCATAGTGACCAAACTAATAATTCTATGGAGAGCAGCAGGGCATGATGGTTTGTGCCTGTCATCCCAGGTATTTGGGAGGCGGAGACTAGAAATCACTTAAGTTTGCTGCTTCGAGACTACCCCGGGCAACAGAGCAGAGACCTAGTCCCAAAAAACTAGCCAGGTGTGGTGGTTTCCACAATGGGTGGGTATTATGGCTCTGCCTTAAGTGCTAGTAATGAAAGCAAATCAGAATTACAAAACAAGTATTGAATGTTTAGATATAAGATGATTTGATAAAACAAGATACCTATAAAAACTAGTGGAAAGTAATAAAGTGAAACTTAAAGTTAAGAAGGATGATGAGAAAGAGATGGTCATTGAGGTATTTGGCAGAACATTAAACATGAGTGAACTATATGATCCACTCCTGGGAATCTACCCAAAAGACAAAAAAACATTAATTCAAAGGGAATTCTGCACAGGATAAAAGGAAATATTTATCACAGCACTATTCCAATAGCAATAATATGGAAACTATCCAAATGCCCTAAAACAGATGAGTGGATCAAAAAGTTGTGGCATATTTACTTGATGAAATATTAGTCAGCAATCAAAAAAGCCAAACTCATGCCATTTGCAGCAACATGAATGGCACTGGAGGGGATTATGCTAGATGAAAATAGAAGTAAAAAGATAAGTAACAAATGGTCTCGTGTATATGTGGAATATAGATAAACCAAAGAAAGAACCAGAAAAATCAAATCTAACAAGCTAACAATAGAATAGAGCAAATGACAAAAAAAAGGTGGGGGGAGAGAATGGGGTAAAACAGGGGAGGGATGAACACAAGGAAAATTAGAGACTTCACGGATGATATAGTGGCAAAAGAACGACAATGATGTAAGGGGAAAAAATTGAAATAAACAAATTTAAAAAAATGAGCAGTGGCGGCAAAAAAAATTGTGCAGAGGTTTTTATTTTAAATTGAGATAACATCCAACATGGAATTCAGAAGATAAGTGAAAAATTATTTATCTTCTTTCTACTGATTATTTAAAAATATGAAAGAAAAGACTTTTGAAATAGAAAAAATAAATAGATGAATATGCATACACAAACACACACAGTATTAGAAGCAGAATTGGAAGAAAAAATAAAGCTCAGATGTAAAAAAATCTAAGTATAAATTTTAAGGAAATATCTCCAGAGAAAGACACTTTGAAAGAGATTAATAAGGATTTCAATATCATGCTAATACTTTTTTTTTGGTTTTTTGTTGTTCGTTTTTTGTTTTTTTTTTTGAAGCTAGGTCTCGCCATTTTTGCCGTGGAACCGCAGGCTCTCGTTGCCCGGGGTACCACAGACTCAAGCAATCCCCAGTCTCAGCTTCCCAGGTAGCTGGGATTACAGGCGCGCGCCACCATGCCCAGCTGTTTTTTTTGGAACTAGGTCTCGTTACGGGCCCCAGGCCGGACTCGAACCGCGATCCCAAGCCCCGGCCACTTCATAGGCTGAAGCTTACAGGCACGAGCCACCGTGCCCGGCCCATGCTAATACTTTTTAACTCAGTTTAGATGACCCCTTATTTTGTAGTGGGAACATATGGCACATATGAAATATATTCATATATAATATAATAATAACATAGTATGACCACTCTCATAACTAGTCATGCTAACATCTTTATTAAGGAAGCCTTTTCTGAAACTAATTAATTTTCATACTTATTCCATGAGAGCTTTGAAATTAATTTCAAATTTTGGTAGTTGTCTATAATACTTCAAAAATATGAATTATTATCTATAAAATGTTATAAAATATTGATCAAACACTGTACAAAGAGTTACTTTTATTTATCATTATAGACATACAAATTAAAAATGAGATATACATAGATCTGGACCTATCTTCATTATCAAAATTATTATTTCAAGTTCTTCATGGTTTATTACTTCTAACTTGAACACAGCAATAAATCTGTCCCTTGACAATCATACTGACAGATGAAATACCTGAAATGAGCTTGTTCAATTGTTTGAAGAATTACAACACTATTAAACATGATAGGCATGTAGTGTTTACATATCTACATGTTACAGTGACATTTGAGGAAATATCTAGTTTCAAATTTTAATCAGGTAATTTGATATCTTCAAATAAGAAAGCAACAACAATAGATCTTAACAGTCTTCACTTAAGAAGGTCATATATTCCAGATTGGTGATTACCAGAAAGGGAAGGAATTATGCGTTGATAAAATTGCCTATTCTACAATGGTAGATGAAAACTAGGATTGGGGTGGTAAACAAGATGTGGTGTATATAGATACTGAATTATAATGCCGTATACTTGAAATTTAAACAATGTCACCAACTAAAGTTACTGCAAAAAAAATTATTTAAAAACATACGGTCCTGTATAATCATTCCACAGAGTGTAAAAGTTGATTTTTCCAGAGCCTGCTCTAAAATTTATGAGTATAAAAGATAGGCAAGCACAAATAAGAGTAGTACCTATTTTAGAATTGTTAAATGTCAGAAATTATGCTATCTTAGATGACATGCTATCTAAGATGACAAAAATTCTAGAAACAATCTAGATAAAAGATTTCAACAGTATGAAGTCTTTTTATAATACAGTAGCTGGACTTTACATTTTCTGAAAAATCAAGGATAAAAATATAAATATTAGTTATGCAAGTATTGAAGCAATGTATTTGTAAGGGAGAAATCATACGCTAGTTAAATTTTACAATATCATCAACAAGGCTGATTATAAAATATGTATTTGCTAATTTAGACATTTGAAAACATCTTCAAATCGCTTATGCTCCCCCTCTTAGGAATTACCAATCACTTAATGGTCTGAAAGGACAAATTTGAGTTCTACTGCATAAACTATAAAAACTTCCAGACTATCTAGAATCATAGTGTGAAAATTATCAATTTAGTCTGATGTTTTCTACTTCACAGCATCAAAATATTTCCCATATATTTATGATGTAAAATTCAAATTGGTAAAAATAAGTTGAAGATAATGTTTTGTATTATTTTATTTTTAGCATCCTAAAAGTTAATCTAGTTTAAATAAATCTAGTCTTTACGGAGATTAAACCAAACAATCTATTCATATTTCTAGAGAGTGCTCTAAATTTTCATTATGAGTCACAACCATACTTCTATGTATTTCTAAATCTCACTCTTCTGAAAACTTAATCAAAGTATTTGAATAATTGCATTACAAAGAGATGACAAAATAGCAGACTCTTTAAAAGGACACTAGCATTAGAAGCAGTTTGTAAAAATTTGTACAGTAGGTAAATATTGCACATAGTTAACTATTACTTCCAGAGGAAACTTACATGGTGAAACATTTTTGAGAGTTTACTTTAATTCATAAAATGATAACATGTCTTAATGAAATTTGTCTGTATTGAATTATATTATCACCTCTTCCTTAGGTTATTTCCTTTCCTTCATCCACAAGTTAATGTTTTTTAAGATTAAAGAGAATTTTTAATATAAGATAGATTAATAAAAATGAAGAATTAAGACAAAGTTTCCAAGGACATCACAACATTAGATAAATAGTTTTTGCTCTTTGTTTTGACTGGCTTTTAGATTTATGTAAAATTTTTTCCTTGGTTTTCAATATGAACGTTCAGCCAACCTAATTGTATTTGAGAATATTATATTTTTTTAAATCTTGGTTTCTTATAAGCATAACAAAATCCAGATTATATTGTATGTTTTCTTGTGAGGGTTTTATATAACCAAAAGTGAATTTTTGTATCTTTAGTTACTTAATATAAAAACACCATGATAACTTATGAGAAAGGAATATAGAGCTAGAAATTTAGGCCCCAATGAAATAATCACTAACTTACTTGTATGACTAAGGTGAAAAGTCAGGATGAAGCTAATGAAAAATATACACCATCCTCCCCATACATTTCTCCTTACTATTTTTTTGTATATATATGCAAATGTTACCTATTGCAAATATTTTCACGAGAGGTAATGAAGTATAAAAAATTTACTAGCAATGCTTAAGAACATTTCCTTCATAGCCCACAGTTTCATGCAAGTGTATAAAATCAGGAGAGAAAGTTACGGGGGGTTCCCACCATCCCTCCTACTCACAGGTGCCACTGGATGCTGTGGAGTGGTCACACCTACCTGAGAGCTAATTTTTTCTACTTCCTTTTAAAAGAGAATTTATATAATAATACAGGATATCTAATTGCTTTGTACTTTCTTAGATTCTTATATAGTCATTATGTTTTACATTCCCCACTTTGCAGCCTTGCAGATCCAGGAAGAAACTGCCCTCTCTAAGGTTAGTTAAATCCTAAAGATAATTAACACCCTGCTCACAAACATAAACAAACCCAAATCCATACTCCCAACTTTCCCCTTCCCCAAATCAATCAAGTGGAGAGCTCAACCTTATCTAGCTTCTACCTTATCTCACACAAACCATTTAGTATTTGCTCTGCCCTAACTCACCCCAGGGCCAGGTGCCACCCATAGCCTAATGCCTAGCAGATAATTTTAACCCGTCAAGTCAATCTGGGGCTTTCCCCTCCTCACCTTACCTTTCCTGCAGAAATCTTATTAATGGCTGTGGTCCAGTTGTTTTGTTTGCTTCTGTCTCCTACCACCTAACCAAAACTTGCCACTGACCCTCCATGGTATGCGGTAGTCCCCTACTTATGGTCCTACCAGAGTAATGAACCTTGTTTCCTGAGCCTCTTTCTCTGTCTTCTCCTGTGGCCTCATCTAACTAACCATCTTGAAAAGAACTTGGGACAAAACTCTACTTTTAAAAACAAAAGAGCCCCTCAAATTTTCAATTGCCTAGAGAGATAGATAATAGATAGATGACTAGATAAATAGAATTTACTTATTACTTACATTAATGTTTAAACATAATTTTATACCCCTGAAGAAATACAGATATTGTCACATCTAGATTCACCATATTCAATTTGTTTAGTATGAAATGGTTAGAAATAAAGATCTAAAATTAATTTTTGAAACAGTTCTATGTTCTAATAACACTTATTTAATTATCTCCTTTATCTTGTTATTTCTCAGTGTGACCTGTAATCATATTACTCCAGACACATATATGATTGTGACTTGACATATTGATCAGAATTTGATCAAATGGCATTAAAAAAATGTTGAAAATCATATTTTTTATATTGACAAATCTTTTATATGAAAGCATTCTCATTTTATGTTTCTATATTTTATGTTCACATTTTTAACAATAGATCTCCAAAATTTACTTTGTTTAAACGCTTTTACCAATACCTTACCATTTTCCACTACTCTCAAACACTAAGAATCATACAATATTTGTCTTTCTGTGTATGGCTTTTACTTAGCATGAGATTCTCCTCAATTACTTTTGGTTATTAAATTATTATTCTGAAAATCAAATGTTCCTTCAGGCCAAATCATTTATTATGATATGGTAGCTGGATTAATATCCATTCATTCTTATCTCTTTTATTTCATTGAAGTTACATCGACAAAACATTATATATGATCTAGGGATGCAGGTTTACACATTTTCAAATGTAGGTTATCATACCACACCCACCACCAAAGTACCCATAATTAACCACCACAGTCCATTGGGACTTCTCCATTCTTTCATCTGTACCCTCTGGCTTTTGTGGCCTCAATTTCACAGTCATTTTTCTAGAGCTTGTTTTGGTTTATTTTTTTCTATTCCTTACTTTGGTTTCCCTATATTTTACATAAAAGTGAATCCATCTGGTATTTGTCTTTTTTCTTCTGACTTATTTCACCTAACATAATCCATTCAGTTCCATTCAAGTTGTTACAAATGGCAAGAATTGATCTTTTTTTACATTTGAGTAGTATTCCATTGAGTGTATGTGTGTATATGTGTGTTCAACTTAGTGTTGAACACTTGCCTCCTATAAATGGTGCTTCAGTGAACATAGGAGTATATCTACTATTCAAATTAGTATTTTTTGCATTCTTTGGATAGATATCTAGGTATGGAACTGTATTCATTCTTACCTCACTGTAATCCAATTGTCATTTCAGATTGCAGTCCTAGAAGTCACCAAAATGAATTAATAAATAAAAATTATCTGTATCATTTGTTTGTTTTTGAAGAACAGTAGACAGAGATGATAAATTTGTTTTTCTGAGTTTCTCCTGTATCCTCTTGTAACCATATCTGACTGACCATCCCAGAGAACATTGAACATTGAGACTATTGACTTAAAAAGAGAAATCTGAATTATCTTTGAGCTCTTATTTATTTGTACTGCTCCTATTTTCCCTTCAGCCTGGGTCATCTGCACCAAAACATCATGATCAAAGCAGTGTAAAATTTTTCTTAAACCCATGATTTTGGAACACTTTACTACATATCTCCAAGTGGGTGGAATCCCTGATGCATATTTTAAGACATAAAAGCCACTGCTTTGCCACTCTATTCTCCCTCAGTAGGAAGGTTACAAAAAGGTAATCAATAAAATATATTAATATAAAATGAATTTATATAAAATATATATTAGTTCACATCAAAGAACTAGTTACAATTTTAAATTCAAAAATTTATATGAATCATTCATATGTGATGATGATATATTAGAATTGAATTGCATTTTGTCATTGGCTTGTTGTTTTCTAAATACACAGGAACTTAAAAAAAGTTTATTGAGGCAATATTAGTTTAAAACACTGTATATGATTTAAGGGAATAGGTTCGCTCCTATTCAGATGTATATGACCACACCACACCCACCACCACAGCACCCTTAGTTCTTCACTGTACAGATTACTGAGTTCTCCTTTGCCTCTTCTCCCTCCCTCCCTTTCCAATGGCCTCAATTCTTACACAGATACTTTCTAGAGACTGTAAACATGGCAATAAAATATTAACACAATCAATATTGTTTTAAAAAACATTCTGAAATTCTATAAACTTTCAAAGCCTGTCCAGTTTTTAAGATATTTTCTGAACCAAACAAAACATTAAGAAAGAATATTTTTCCGAGAAACACCAACTCTAATAACAAAAGTTTCAATGTAACCATAAAAATTAGATGGTAGGAGCCATTCTAAAATATTTCATCTATTTGAAATTAAGAGAACTATCAAACTAGAGATATACTTTTGTACTGAGGTATAGTGCTATTCTAGGGGATCAGAAACATTTTAAAAAATTGTCCTTTCTAAATGATATAATCATTCTGAAGATAGATTAAATCTGTTTAAAGTGAAAAACTAGGAATATTGAATTTATATGGTTAAGAAACTTAGTTATGTGAAAGGAAGTGCAATAGTCATATTTAGTAATAAAAAGGAACAAGTAAAAATATAATTACTGAAAATATTTCTGTGAAAGTCTTATCCTTTGAAAGATGGGTTTGAGGCTATCTCAATATGATTCAAATTAATACACTATTAATTAGAATTTTATAAATTATGAGACAGTTTTATAGATTTTTTAATGGACAGAGGTAACCATTTTTACTCATAAGGATTTAGTAAAATATTATATTACCTGACATTATAGAAATGATCTGTATTAGGGATTCCAGCTCCCTTTATTATACTGGCACACACATTTAAACAGGTTCTAAACAAGTTCTAACTAGAAATTAATAATGATGATTTGTTGTTGTTAAGTTTTTATGATGCAAATTGTAATGGATATGTTAAAACATAATAGAAAGTACTATCATACTTTGCCAAGAAATGCAAAACAATAATTGTTGTACGACTATTAGGAAATATCTTGATTTAAGATTAATTCTAATCTCAGTCCTTAAAAACTAATTCTATTTTCAAATAACATAAAGATAGAAAGCAGAATTATTAAACTAAACAATTATGACCAGGATATTAATCATCATGTTTTAGTTAGGTAACAACATATTGGAATGTCTGGAAATTTTACTTTTCTCAAGTTTGTCAAATATCAGGATCTTCAGGTACATCCTCAACATGATTTTGATAAACATGAAAGCTACTGGAAAGTTCAAATAAGAATGAAATTCTTTTTTACCGGGTAACATGAAAGAATACAATATGTAAGAATTACATTAATATAACAAATAAAATCTATCTTATATCTAGTACATTATATCCTAATAAAAGTAAGGCTAAAGAAAAGGGTAAGAAACTAAAATACTTTGTTAATTGGACATCTTTTAACTTCATTTTTAATTCTTTTAAAAATATCTATCTGTGATTTTTGAAAAAGTAGGAGGGTTATTTCATTAATAAAATAGTGAAAGTTTTCATGGCCAAAAAGTATCTAGTACAGAGCTAGTACAGAGGTTCATTGCTACACATTTCAGTAAACTAAATTAAACTGAATGCTTCAAATCTTCTGAACTGTGATATTCTTTTAAAAAAAACACTTTACAGAGAAACACTACCTAATAGTAAATAATGTTAGAAGTGGAATAAAAAACAGTTAATAAAACATTTACCAGGCAATTCTCAAAATTTATCAAATACCAGTAAAATATCAATTGGAAGTGAAAACTGATCATAATTTTTCTAGAGGGAATTTTGGTAACATTTACCAAATTAGTAACTAGCCTTAAGAGCTCCTTGAAAAAAATGATTGGTATCAGAACTGAGAGAGGAAAACATAAGATAACTTCGGAAAATCTTGTGGTCCAGACATTAAGCAAGTACTCAAAGGGGGCGGGGAATATATTAATAAGGTAAGAGTCAGTTGAAGGAACTTCTAGTGCCCAAAGATTAAGTCATTTCAGAAACAAAATTAATACTTAAAGTATTGGAGTATGGTACAGATTTCAAGTCCATGGAATTGAATAAATAGATGAATAGAAATCACCAACTCATTCCTACATTTTTTTTTAATTCTTAAGTGGCAGAAAAAAGTGAGAGGAATAAAAATTCGCCACTGGGCAAACACCAATAATAAGTCAGAAGCAGAAAATATTCACTGCTGAATGCTAAATTTAGTGGACAAAGTTAAAGAAGAAACAGGATATTTGCAAAGTCTCTACAATATCTTTTAAAATAGTTAACATTACAAAAGATAATTTTTAACTTTTACAATGGAATAGTTCAGCAGACTAACAAGATCCACATCACCAAAAATAAGACATTTGTCACCTGATTTGATATACAAAGAAAGGAACTTCACTTCAGTGGTATTCTTGACAAAAATATCCACATTCTCACATTAATTATTAGAATTTTAGATGAACACAAATAGGAGATAATTTATCTAAAAAAATAACCCACAAAACTGACCTATATACTTCAAGAGTGTCAAGGTCATAAAAGATAGGAAAATACTAGTAGCTGTTACAATAGCGGATTAAAGAGATATGAGAGCTAAACCCAAAATGCGATCATGGAAAGGAAAAATAACATTAATGAAAAACTGGCAATAGTCTAGTAGATACTAGAACTTGATTGTCAGAAATGTACCAGTGCTAATTTCCTAATTTTGATAATTAACTCTGGTTATGTAAAATGTTAACATTATGACAAGCTGAATGAAAGGTTCGTGAGAACACTGCAGCATCCTATTACTATTCTGTAAGTGCAAAATTACCTTGATAAAAAAAAACTGTAAGATAACAAAATGAATGTTTTCTTTTATATTTTATTTTCTTTTGCTTTCTAAGTTAGTACTTAAAATATTAATCTCATAATATTTTTGTACTTACCAAATTATATTGACATACTTATTATTACTGTTAAATAGATAAATCAAGTTATTGAAAAGAACATATTGAGTCAATGATTGAATGAATTATGCACATTGTGTATAAAAAACCTTTAGTGCGATTATTTTCAATCAAGAAGAAAATTACTAAAGAAATAATAACAATGATAGCCGTTATTTTTGGGTTATTACTTCAAAGAGTATACGCACACACACACACACACACACACACACACACACACACTTACAGAGCAGAAGAGTTTGGATATGTTTATTCCCAGAGCAGTTTAAATATCAACAGAAAATCACCACTGTATTTATGGAAGAAGCAGTAAGAACCAACAGTAATGAAACGTGCTTCATAAGCAAAAATGTGTTTCCATTTCATTCAATAGCTGTTATGTGGCTATCAACTTTTTATGGTGTTTGCTTTCTGAAGTTTGACTAGCTCATCATCCCTGATATTCAAGAATTAGCCGTAAAGAAAAAAAAATCATTAGGGATTAAGGAACAATAATCTAAGTAATTTTGGTTTCTCGGAATTAGCAAGAAGCAGCAAAGAAACAAACAAACATCAGAGGCACTCTAGCAATCTAACATATTCCATGCATAATAAGGAAGATTGTTTTAAAGTTGCTTAGTAGATTCTTAGAAAATAAAGTGATTGAGCAAGTCTTGCTTTACTGGCATAGAAATTTCAACACTGAGTCAAAACTCTACAGAAGTTTTGACAGTAACACATTCTCTATTTCACTGATTCTGTAGATTAATCTCTAGTCTTATCCTCTATGAAGACCTCTAGAATGAACCTAAGCTTAAAATAGGAACTTTTATATAAATGGCTTTAGGAATTTTTATACTGCCCTTGATATAGTACCTGAAAATACTTGTTAAAACAAATAAAACAACCAAACTAAAAATGCCACAAGAAATTAAAGGTCTAAATACATAAAGAAACAGGCTACATTCATGCTCATTGATGCTCATTCTTGCTACAGTCATGCTTATACTCAATTTTGTCAAAGAGCAGTTCTTCCAAAAAGCAGTTCTTCCCGAACTGATCTAAAAATTCAGAACAACCCTTACCAAAATCTTTACATGTTTTTTTCTTAAAAAAAAGCAAAATTTTTAATTTGTATTGAAAATGCAAAAGACTCAGAACAGCCAGAACAAATTTTGAATAAGTACTATGTTCAAGTATTACATTATGTGATTTCAAATTTTATTAAAAAGACTTGATAATCAAGACAATATGGTACTAGTATAAGGATATACATATAAATCAATAGAGTAGAATTGAAGGGCCGAGTTGGGGGGGAAATCTCATATTTGTAGTCAATTTCAACAAGGTTCACAAGAAAACTCAAAGGTGATTTTTTAATAAATAGTGCTGGAGCACCTGGGTATCTCTATGTAAAAACGAATGCACTTAAACCCTCTCCTTACAACACACACAAAAATTAACTCAAAATAGATCTTTGATTTACCTATGAGAGTTGAAACTATAAAATTTCTGGGGAAAAAATCTTTGTAACTTGACCTAAGCAGAATTCTTAGATTCAACATAACAACAACAAAAAAGTCAATTAAAAAAATGATAAATTGGATCTTATCAAACTTAGTCTTTTGTTTCAAAAATCACTATTAATGCTGCCACTATAGAAAATATTATGAACATTCCTCAAAAAATTAAGAAAGGGGAATATCATGTTATTCAGTGCAGTGATTCCACTACTAGCAAACTTATCTGAACAATACAAAAATACAAGTTCATAAAGATATTTTCACCCACTCCATTCAATACAGCATCATTCAAAATAGTCAAGATATGGAAACAACTTTTTGTCACTGACAGATAAATAGCCAAAGAAGGTGTGGTATGTATTCACATTTGTATCTGACTCTACTATAAGAAAAAACATGAAGTATTGCTATTTTCAACAAGATCAATGGACTGATAGGGTATTATGCTAAGTGAAGTAAGTTAGATAAATACAAATACCATATAACACCCTTTTGAGGAGATAAACAAAGCAAATAAAAACAAAAAAATATCAGATTCTCTGGTTTTATCAAAGAAAAAAGAGTTATGGACGGAATGAAATGAGAGTAGGCAATCAACTGGATCATGGTGAATGAACTAGACATTTGGTTGTGTTCACAATGTTGTGTATAGAACTGTTGATATATAATATTGTACATATGAAGCTGATATAATGTAAGAAAACAATGTTACTTCAGAAATAATTTAAAAATTTTTAAGTCAACATTAAGAAATTTAAGACAAGTCGACAGAAATAAAATATTTACAAATCATATTTCTAACTAGGAACTTGTATCCAAAATATACAGAGCACTCTTAAAAGTCAAGAAAAACACAATTTGCGCAACAGGAAAAATATTCTAATCGATATTTCATCAAAACTGTACATATACTCAATAAGTACATGAAACAAACATCTGATATCATTAGTGCTATAGAATGAATGTTTTCATTCCCCCATCCCCAATGTCCTGCAAATTCATATATCGAAACCTAATCACCAATGTCACAATATTAGAAGGTGGTACCTTTAAGAAGTAACTGCTACCTTTTTAAGTTACTATTACCCTAGAAAGTCCTAGTGAGTTCCATGACCCTCTGGCTATTTGAATACTTAGTTAAAGATGTCCAGCTAATAACAACCTCTCATCAGACACTAGTTCTGCCACTACTTGATCTTGGGTATTCTAACTTCCAGTACTGTGTGAAATAAAGTCCTGTCATCAATAAACTACCTAATCTATGGCATTTTGTTATTACAGCAATCCATATGGACTAAGATAATTAGTTACTATGAAAATGAAACTCAGAACTACATATTACTTCACAGTCATTAGAAAGGCAATTCAAAAAGATAGTATCAAGTGTTGACAAAATGTGTGGAGAAGTCAGCCTTTACATATCATTGGTACAGTTGACACAATTCTCTGAGGAATCTGGAAATTCTTTAAACATTAAATATAAACTTACATGATCCTACAATTTCATTTATAAGATGCTACCTAAGAGAAATATAAGTAGATGACCACATGGAAGTACATGCATCAAAATTTATAGCCATGTTTCAGACAAACTAAAAGTCAGAAACTATAAAATGATTATAAACTGTCAATATAAACAAAATGTCATGCATTATACAATATGAAAAAACCTTTCAACAATAAAAATGAACAGACTTCTGATATACACTACGACATGAATGCCCTTAAAAATATTTCACTCAAGTGAAATAAACCACATAGAAAAGACTGTTTACTGCATCATTTCATTTATAGAAAATGTACAGAAAAGACTAACAGAGACAAAAAATCAAATCAGCAGAAAGCAGGCCAGTCATTGTCTAGGGTTAGAAGTGGGTGCTAACTACAAATAATCTAGAGAAAATTTAGGAGTCAAATCTTAAATATATATATATATATATATATATATATATATATATATAGTGATGATCGCACAATTCTGTAAATTTACTGAAACTTGCTGATTTTTACACTTACACCTACAGTGGGGGGATTTTATCTGTAAATATGACTTAACTAAAGCTAAATAAAAATTAATGAAAACCAAGGGTTCCCCAGTTATGAGCAATAAGCCAACAAGACCACACAGGTGAATAGTATTTGTTGTATATGCTTGGAGAGTAGATACATCTTATAATCATTAGAATGCACTATATAGACATGTAGCTGATGCTGGTTCCACTTCTTCATTTTTAATATTAGAAGTTAGAATATTTAAGTGGTGAGTTAACACATTTTGATGTAAACAGTAAAAAGAGCTCCATCCCATTGAAATGGGAAACTGTTTAAAGACAAAATGTGATGCATTTTGATAACATGGATGGACCTAAAAGGAATCATGTTAGCAAAAATAAGTCAGAAACATAAAGAGAAAGACTGAATGATCTCACCTATATGCAGGATATAGGGAAAACAAACAAAAATTTGTTAAAATTTAAATTTAAAATTTAAAAATTTAAAAGGACAAGCAAAATTTAAAATAAAATTTAAAAGTTCAGTAGAACTGAAGCATAGAGCAAGAGAGGAGAGGAGGAATAATATAGTGTGTATATCTATATATATGCACTATATAGTACTATATATAGTATATTATATATGTAGTATTATATATATATATAGTATTATATAGTATATACTATATAGTGTTATATGCCCTATTGTGGGTTGAATTGTGTCCAAAAAGTGAAGTTATAGCCCTAACTTCCAATATCTGTGAAGGTGATCTTATTCAGAAATAGGTTCTTTCCAAGTATAATCAAGTTAAGATGAGATCATTAGGTGGGCTTTATACAGCATGACTGATGGCCTTAAAAGAAAAGAGACAAGGGGGAAAACAGTCTTGTGAAGATAGGCAGAGACTGTAGTTTTGCTGTCACAGCTTAGCCGGGGGGCTACCAGAAGATAGAGTGGCAGAGAAGAATCCTTCCCTGAAGTTTTGGAGGAAGTGTATTTTTTGCCAGCACTTTGGTTTCAGATTTTCGGCCTCCAGAACTAGGGGACAATAAATTTAGGTTGTTTTAAGCCACCCAGTTTGTTATATCTTGTTTTGTTGTGGGAGTTTTAGGAAACATTCCATTTTCAACATTAAAAAAAATAAAAACAAATTACCCCAATTTCTGTAGATAACAAGAATTAATTTATTATGCTAAACACTGAAACCATTGGAGCTATTTAAAGGTTTGCTAATGATGACAGAATTAAATGATTTCTTATTACTTATTAATCTCCATAAAAAGATCCTTCATCCTCTGCAATGTTAAACTTTTTATTGGGGCTGGGAGTAAAGGATTATTTTCATATATGCTTCATAAACCAAGTCAAGCATATTTCTTGATATACTTTCATTTTTTATTTCTCTTCAGTCAATACATGAAACAGAAAGACCTACTTCATGAATAAACTAACGAACTGATAAATTTTGGATATTTTTTCTGTAAGTGAAATAAGTTGAAAAATAATTTTCACTTGCTACACAGCTCAGAATATTCGTAATAAATAATAAAATTAAAAGAATAGAATATGTGTATTTCCTAAGCAACTGTTAGAAAATATTACTGTCCTGGTTGCAATGTAGAGTTTAGAATATTTCCATTACCCCACAAATTTCTCCATGTTCTTCTGTATTTAATACCCTATTCTTATGGAACCACTGGTATGCTTACTGATAACTTGTATTTGTTTTCCTCTTGTTTTTCCCTTTAAACTAGTTGAAAAGGATATAATATTTTTAAAGGCAAAAATTCTCTGTACACACTAAAATATCTTGGAAAAAAACAATATAAATATCAATGTAAAATAGCTAATAATTAATATCTTTATTATGCCAGATAGTAAGATAATACTTATGAGGTTAGATCAACAATGACCTAAAGTAAAATGTTGGTAACAAAAGTAAGATTTAATAGGGGAAAAGTGCTTTGTCAGAAATGTATTTTTATAGTCCTCATGTTAAAGATTAGAGTTTATATCAAGAGAAAATTCAGAAAGATAGGTTGCAGAAAAAAATAACAATTTGAGCTAAGTTTAATAGTTTTCTTCCTCTTGTACACAGCATATGCCATATACTCTCTTAACTCAGCTTTGAAGATATATTCCTCTAGATCTGCAAATAGTTTGCTGAAATCCTAAACCAGTTTTAGCATTTTCTTCACAAAGAGAATAAATTTTGTGGTAGAGACTATCTGGGAGGTGCTAGCACGCATGCGTGTGTGTATATGTGTGTGTGTGTGTTTTAACATTCATGAATATTTTATTTTCTCTTATTTATATAAATATGACTGACATAAGCATTGTTTAGATCACCAGCTTTCTCCATTAATGATAATGATTAAATAGCAACTTACTTTTATTTGCAATTTTTACAAAATTCACCATTTTTTCTGGAACTACCATTTGATCCAGCAATCCCACTCCTGGGAATCTACCAAAAGGATACAAAAACACTAATTCAAAAAGACACTCAGAGGTTTATTGCAGCACTATTAATAGCCAGAATATGAAAACAACCCGAATGCCCCAAAACAGATGAATGATCAGAAAGTTGTGGTATATGTACACAATGGAATACTATTCTACAATCAAAAAAAAAAAAAGACAAAAATGTGATACATTTTGATACCACGGATGGACCTAAAAGGAATCATGTTAGCGAAAATAAGCCAGAAACATAAAGACTGAATGATCTCACCTATCCGCAGGATATAGGGAAAACAAACAAAAAGACAAATAAAACTTCAAATGAACTGTCAGTAGAACTGAAGCATTGAGCAAGAGAGGAGAGGAAGAATAGAGTAAAATCCAGGGAGGGATGAGCAGATGATAGAAAGATGATAGTTAACAGGTGACAGGTTTGGGAAACCCTTGGGGTAGAAAGTGATGTAATATATATATATATGTGTGTGTGTGTGTGTGTGTGTGTGTGTGTGTGTGTGTGTGTGTGTGTGCAATCAACTGAAAAAAATTCACCATTTTCAGTGTACAATTCAGTGGATTTTAGTATGCCCACAATTCCTGTGCAACCATTGCCACTATTTAATTTCAAAACATTTTTATCTCCCAAACCTGTTAGCAGTCACTCCCAATTGTCACCTATATCCCTGGCAACCACTAATCTACTTTAGTTTCTAAGGATTTGCCTATTGTGGACATGTCACACAAAGGGAATCATGCAATAATAACCTAAAATGCCTCATATTTTAATAGCACCTTGTTCTGTAATGCTTTCATTTTTGACATGGTAGAAGGAAAAGTCCATTTTATCATGCTGTTCTTTCTATTTTGTAACTATCTTTAATTAAAGGAGTAGAGTCACTGTGCAATTAGATGCAATATTTTCAAATTCTAACTCAATAGACCGCAGGTATGTGAACATTATCAACTGATTCAACCCTCAGTCTCAGAGACTTATTATCTATAAAGCTAGGTAACATGATCATCTTCCAGGGCTATCATAAAATTTGAGGTATCTGTGTTTTGCACAAGCCTATGATAATATCTATTATAATTTCACAATGATTGTCTAATTACCATCATCATTTGGCATTCAGCTGTTTACCTCACAGTAGGAGATATATAAAGTGGGGTACTAGGGAACCAGAACCTAGGTCACGCTCTGCCATTAAGTAGTGTAAGAAGTATGTCTTTCAATATACCTCCTCAAGCTCTTTGGTATACCATTTCATGATCTAATAATGAAGGGGTTAGTCTAAAAACTAGTCTTCTGTGATCTCTACATTTCTTCCCTAACCAAAACATTTGTCCACAAACAAGAAATATCACACACTAATTATTTCTTCTCTAGTAATAGTAACACAGCCTAAGACATTCCTGAGACAATTCCATGAAGTCAAAGATTATCTTAGAGCTTTAATTTATATTGATCTTATCCAAAAATGAATATAATTGAACTAATATTTAATATATAGAAGGAAAGGGGTGTCCTCACAGAAAACCAAGTGATTAAGAGCCGAGTGTCCTATGAGCTTGAGAAGGCAGGAGCAGAAGTTTCTCTAGACAGCAGGTTTGAAAGGAGCACCCATATCTTCTCACTCACTTGAAGCATCATATAACACATGGCAATCTAAGTCCAA
Source organism: Uropsilus gracilis (assembly GCA_004024945.1). Taxonomy (NCBI): domain Eukaryota; kingdom Metazoa; phylum Chordata; class Mammalia; order Eulipotyphla; family Talpidae; genus Uropsilus; species Uropsilus gracilis. The sequence continues at coordinate 13,574 of PVHY01002654.1, read as the reverse complement.
TCTAAACAGCTGAAGTAACCATCAGTTTCTTTTATATAGCACCAGTAAAAAGAAATGATACAGTAGCAATGTGATTATTTTTCTGGTCATGTTCTCGGTGTTTATTTAAATAGCAGAATGTGGCTTCTATATTCTCTCACCCTCCATCATAAACTATCCACTGGTCTCAATGTATTTATCATATATTTAGTATTTGTGGATTTTATATTACACCACAGAGTAAAACCTTAGCGTACTAGATATATTTATATCTGTAGTCACTCACATTGAAGAGTAATAATTCAAGAACAAAAGTAGAAATGATAATTGAAACTGGGCACAGTGGCTCGTGCCTGTAAGCTTTAGCCTATGAAGTGGTGGTTCGAGTCCCACCTAGGGCCCGTAGCGAGACCTAATTCCAAAAAAATAGCTGGGCGTGGTGGTACGCACCTGTAATCCCAGCTACGTGGGAAGCTGAGGCTGGGGATTGCTTGAGTCTGTGGTACCCCGAGCAATGTGAGCCTGCGGTTCCACGGGCAAAAATAGCGAGACCCAGTCTCAAAAAAAAAAAAAAATGAAATGATAATTGATTTCTTATATTACATTTTGCCTTCTATGTATTATCATCAGTAGTGTCTTTATACATTATAATCTACATTGCAAATGAAATAAATTAGAAACAACAAAATTACTTAGACAATCTGATTTCTTTTTGTAATTTTGACATTAGTCCCATTATCCCTTCCCTGATTTAATAATAAAGAAGATTTTTCATTTATCCTAACAAAGAAAAATTCTATAAATTAGGCCATTTGGAAATCTGAAATCAAGGATTTAAGAAGATGTTAACATCCATCAACTATCATAGACTAAGGAATGACCTTCAGAAAGTGATCTTTACTCTTGTTTCATAAGTTTCGTAAGTAAGTTCTATTTAGAATATAAGTTCATTTTAGAAAATCAGAGTATTAGAAAGGTATGAAGTGGGTTTACTACAAATCACCCAATATTAAGTGACATAGGATAGAATTGTTCTAAAGATATTCTTGTAAAGTCTCTTTCAGGGTCTGGTAATTTAAAATATGTCAGGTTACTCCTAGAACTGCATTCAATAATGAATATCAACAGAAAATTTGAAATCATGTGGATATCCAAAATTCCTTGTATGTGTGATGTCCTGATCTTCTAGTTTATTGTTTAAAAAGAATATTTCAGCCTTATGCTGCTTAAGTTACATTTTTTGATGTTATTTCACAGCTTTTTAAGGAAAAAAAGTCCACCATCCATCATATCCCCTTGCTTCATCTTTTTTAAAATCTTAATCTCATCTTACTAAAGTTATATCATCAAGTATTTGAGGATAAAGCAACACATAAATATTAAATAGACCCATGTATTTAGACTATCTTGATTGTAAGCTCCACATATATGAAGCTGAGTCCATCTCGTTCACTCGTGTATCCCAGCACCATAAACATTTTTGGTCAACAGCAGGCACTTAATAAGTCAATGAATTCTCTGAGCACGACTTGTAGAGCTTCAGATACTATAGTCAGGTGCTAATAAAATCAGACTATACATTTAGCCTAGAAGAGGGGACTGCCCTAATCCTTAAAGTGGTTCAGGTCTACAAAATGCAATGATGCAAAATAAAACAAGTCTTAGAAGTTTCTTAAGAAGAAGTTAAATGAAAAAGAAAACATATCAGAGTCTCTTCCATACATACCCTTAAAAATGTACTTGATATACATTAAGTGAAGGTAAACATTGGGAGGCTTAAGGAAAATGTTTTTCCCTACCTTTCAGTTGACTCAAAAGTAAAATGTACTTACTGAGCATACTTGAGCATTCCTATAACTTTTTTTTCCCCTCTCACTTCTCCTTTTATCTACCTTGACTGTCCCATATCTAATCTTAGATTTTACTGCCAATAAGCTTTTCAGAAACAATGCAGTTTCCACAGTTGTAACTAAAAATTTCAATATACCTTTACCTTATCCAGTATTCTATTTCTCCCACTTTTCCTTCCTAGTATATAATAGTAACAAACTACCCTTTACAAAACCTGAAACCTGGAATTCATTTCTATGTCTGTATTTCCATCTACAATGATAATAGCAGCACTTACTAAACATTTACTAAATGTCTGGTGCTTCGTGTGGTTATTTGGTCTACCCATCACAAAACCTAAGATATGTACCATCCCTTTCCATTTTTTTTTTCATTTAAAGAAAGTAAATGATCTTTCCCAAGATCATAGACTATCACATGTGAATAAGAGGACGGGGACCAATCAGACTGTCTTTTTTAATACTATGCCAGATTGACTCTCATAATTATGTGCAAAATCATCTTACTAATTTTCTAAAACAGCATCCAAAACTATTTTTTCTTCTTTCTTCCAACCATCCAGGATTCAACTATGTGAAGCCTGGTTAATAATGTAATTCAGAAAAAATAGAAAAAGATACTGCTTTTTTTCCCCCCTGAACTAGTTTCAGGAGACCTATATTCTAGTCCTGGCTTCATTACTACGTGACCTTAAACAAGTTATTCAACTCTCCTGTATTGAGATTTCTCATCTATAAAATAAATATAATAAAATCTTTACTTAAAATGATTGCATTGAGGACTAAAATAATAAAATGAACTAAGCCAATAAAAGCAACTGGAGAAGTCTATAACAGTATAAAAGTAGGACAACAATCATCAACCTTTCAAGTCTCTCAAGCTTATTTTTCTTCCAATAAGCTGCTAACAAAATATTTTCTTACCATTATATAATGTAATTATTCTGAGCTAGTCTTTATCCACACAACATGCAACTTTTAACTGTAAATATCTCCATCAGACTTACTGTGGACTTTGCTTTTTAGCCAAATTTGTATTTCCTCTACTCTTTTTTTTAAAATCCAAAAACCATTTGCCCTTCTAGTCACGGAATGTCACCCTTCACTAAATTCCTTCAGTAAATTCTCAGGTAGTCCTAAACCTTTAACTATTTCCCACAAATGACAATTTGTAGGCCCATCAAACAGATTTCAAACTATCTTACTACTACAAGTGCAACCCTACTCCCTAGCCAAAAAAGATTTATTACCCCTCGACCCTAATCTTCCCTAAATGTATCTCTACTTCCCAATTCCTGTATACAGTTCAGCTATTTCCTCCAGGAACAATAGCTATCTGACATCCTTGAAACCCCTTATTCTGAGTCCCCACATAATTCTCATTTATCTTGTCAAGTTTGGGAGGACAGAAGCCTTACTCTCATTTTTGTAAAATGACCCAGCTTTGGTGCTCAAAGAATTGTCTCTACTTTTAAGCAAGCAAGCTAACTGACAAGCTTTCCTTTTTTCCTCCTTTCTGACACTCTTCCTGCCCTTTATTCATTAGGGAGACTCCAGCATTCTTCCCCTCCCCCAAAGTCCCTTATTCCACCCGCCCATCCCAAATCTGGCATCCTGAGGAGAACTGAGCATGCTCAATAGCCACAGCCAATTCTGGGATGCAATCTGGAATCCTTTCGCAGATTTTGAGCCCAACAGGAGAGGTAAGGCCCTAAATATACAGGGGCCCACAATTTGCTCTCTCCCCCTAAGGTATTATCTGATTTAAATACATAATCAAAACCTAGAGATCAATTAGGAAATTGACAGCTTGCTTCCAGTCCCTAGTCAAGGTGGGTCACCAACCTGGGTAAAGGGGGAGCTGAGAATAAACCCTCCATCTGGTTTGGTGCAGAGAGAATGCTGCTGTTCTGCACTCAGAGAGCTTTGATAGATAGCTGCAAGCTAGCGTTTGGTATCTCTGATGCGCCCAGCAAATACTAAGCTTTTTTTTTTCTCTTTTTTCTTTTCTTCCATAAACACTGCAACATTAACTGCTCTAGGCTGAGAAAGATGTTGCCTGAAGATCTACAAAGTATGTAAACCAGTCAGAGATTGTAGCAAGGAAAGACAGATCAACTACCTACTAAAGAATTAAATTGAGGAAAGTGGCTTAAGACCCAGAATAAAACAGGTTATTTCCAAATAATTCAGGAACCTTTCAGATTTTGAAATCTGAATGTATGACTGTTCCCCCCAAATGCATTTCTTTGTATGTAAACCATGGCATGTTTCCTTTTGAGAGAGACTGACAGAATACACACACACACACACACACACACACACACACACACACTCCTCCTTCTGTCATTCTCCTGGTTTCTGCAGAGACTAAATCTTTAGAGCTGCAACAGCAGCAGATTCCCTCACCTCACTGCCCCTGGGATAAGGTATGGGAAGGAAATTTATCACAGATGGAACATGATAAAAAGGTGCTTCTTTGCAGCAGCTTGAACCACAACTGCACAACCAGAGAAACAGAGAAGCAGCAACAAGCACCGAGAGAGACACACAGCTGCTCCTGCTGCTAAACCCTAGCCATCGCTTCAAACAGCAGCAAACATGAGACATTTCATCACTGTAGTGCATCCATATTGAGAAGGGGGGAAAATCATGTGCTTGCGTTAAGCATTTCAGTCACCCGAGATGGGAGGAGACCCCTGTCCATATGTCACGGGAGCTATCCACCACCCCAAAAGTACACTCACTGCACCAAGCTAGCAGACCACTTGCCTGACAGGTTTTGCTGCAAATGCGGTTAATCTACATGACAGCAGGTTGTCTCTTACCGTAGGCAGCAGCGGCTCCATTTGGGCTCCCTGGTCTTTAATCTCCATGTTTTGTAACGCCTCTGGAATAAGCACCTTTCTCTGCAGTGTCTTCAGTGTCTTAACACTCAGACCGGCAATCGCTCTGCTTAGTATTCGGATCAGGTAGCTCTGAAGCAGGAGGCAATTGCACACTCCAACTCACCAGAGTCACATGGCTCCTACTCACTCGGGCTGCTGGCCAGGTTTTGCACTGAATGCCTTGGATCCCTGGGCCGGTAAGAGAGATCCCCTAAACCCCGTATCACTGCCCACACCTGGCTACTGCTATAAAATACAGCTTGCAATGCTGTAAGTCTAATGGACATTCAGAATCTCACCTAAGATGCTAACTTCTTATACAGACTAGTCCAATGGTATGGACTCCAACCAGCTCAGCCACATTTTGACACTTTGAGAAAATTCACCTTACTCTCAGAACTCCAGAGGAAACATAAACTCAAATAAAATTATTTTAATAAGGTTTACTAGGTGTCCTGCTTTGAGTACCTGGGCTTTTTAAAAACAAATAAAATGATAAAAATTGATATATCTTAGTAAAACCGAACCATTCCTTAAGAAAAAGCAACCAAATGTTTACTAGGTCATTGCTGATCTAATTAAAATTGGGCAGAAAGGTACTTTCAATATTTTAATTATGACAAATTTAGTGACTTACACACTATTACAAATAAAATATATTTTTCTATGCTTTTCCCACAAACGTGAAGGTATTTTGATAGTGGAAATGATCAAGATGCTAAAAAATTTTGAAAGGACAGTTAGTTTGCAAGTTACCCAAGCATCGTGTCAACAAAGGGGGATTCTTTGATTCATGGAAGGAGTCAAAGAAGTTTTTTTAATAGAGAAAAATAGTTGATGATAGCTGTTGAGTGACTACAAATATTTCCTAGAATTGATTATAGAGCTAGAACATTTTATATAATGAAATCCATGTATTGCTGGGTCAAAGAGTATGATGGTAAAATGAAAATTACAAACTTATTAAAGGCTAAAAGAGATTACTAAAAATTATTTTAAAAGTTCATCTCAAGTAAAAAATTTCACCAGATTTTAAAAATCTTTCAGAGAGAACTTGAAATTGTTTTTGGTAATACTCCAAAATTTTCAACAATGCTTATTGCAGGTGGAATTATAGCTAACCTTTCTCTGTTTTCCTTCTCAATACATTTCTTTCAAGAAGCTTCTGCTATTTTGTGATAGAAAAAAAATGGTTTTTAGCCATAATGGTTACTATATTTGGGTGGCAATTTTGTGAACATAGCATTGTAGAAATACAATTTCTATCTCATAGGAAACCTTAAGTCACCTAGCTAATATTTCTTCAAAATGCATTTAAAGATAACTAAGAAAATTTTGTGTCCTGTTGCATTAGTATTTCTATCAATGTAAAAAGACTGAGCCAGAATATCAAAAGTAGACAAACTACTTGTAAAAAATCGATGAAACCCATATTTCTAAAATTCCCTCAACCAAGTTGTTAACTGCTAGCTTAAGAGAAAGAAAAAGTGAGAATTAAGGATCTTTACCTGAAAAAATGCACCCCCATGCTAAACAAGTCCTAGTGAAGAAGATAACTATAATGTTGATAAGAAAAAGTATTGAAGAAAAGTATTGATATGTAATGGGGATTTTTTTTTTCCTGATAATAATCATAGAAATTTATAGGTAAGGTCGGGTACGGTGGCTCGTGCCTGTAAGCTTCAGCCTATGAAGCGGCCGGGGCTAAGGATCGCGGTTCAAGTCCCGCCTGGGGCCCATAGTGAGACTTAGTTCCAAAAAAATAGCTGGGTGTGGTGGCGCGCGCCTGTAATCCCAGCTACCTGGGAAGCTGGGGCCGGGGATTGCTTGAGTCTGTGGTACCCCGGGCAACGAGAGCCTGTGGTTCCACGGGCAAAATTAGAGAGACCTAGTCTCAAAAAAAAAAGAAAGAAAGAAAGAAAAATTTATAGGTAGACCCTTGAAGGTCAGCTTCACTGATATTTCAAGCTCATAATATAAAAACAAATAGAAACTAGAAAAGAGGAAATACAACTTTTATCAGATTTTTTTAACTACATATTTTGTCTTTCTTGGAAAGACAATGCTTTTTGGTAGAGGTTACAGGTAGCATGAATACACTCTTTGAAAAATACTACCAGGAAAATTTATATTTCTCCAAGTCCAGAGTTATTTGCACTACAGCTAAGTTTCCTCAGATCCCAGATGATCACAAATCAGTTCTTATTTAGCCTGTTCCAATTTAGAAATTCAATGATATTTCATTAGTACAATTTGACAGCCGTGATTTCAAAGATTTCATTAAACATTGCAAGACTGAATTTGTCCAAGAAACGGAATGTTCCAGATACCCCACTGAAGTAAAGCAATAGTCTGATTTTCATTCAGTCAGTCCTACTATGCAAGAGATACTATATTACTATGCTATTTTAAATGATGTCCAGTAATATGAAAGTGGAATTTTCCTCCTTGAAAGATGAAATAAAAGTAGCAATCAGCCACAAGTCAACCATACAGAGAAGAATCACAGAAAGAACTAAACAGAAGAACCACCTTCCTTTCCAACATGGAAAACAACACTGGCACTGTGGTGTGCTTCCTTTCATGCTCTGTCTTGCTTCCTGAGATTCTTGCTGACCTCGGTTTTCACTAGTCCCTCAAGAGCATGCACAAGCCAGCATGTGGCCAGTGTACTTTCAGTTACTACCTCTTTTTGTTATTTTCAGCCCTGGGGGTTAAGATATGCATGTTAATATCATGTTTATCTTAAAGAGGTGACATAATAATAACTGAATTTGAAGAAGACACTGGATTCCAAAGTTATTGCTAGTACTATTACTTCAACAAAATATTACAGTCCTGATAATACTGGGTTTCTGGCTTAGGTCTCTTTGGTCATTTTTAATATAAAATATCTGTGGTAGACAAAATGCTAGAAAATATATTCTGAAAATAATACTATATTACCTATAATATTACTAATTAATGACTAATACTTTAAAATTATTTTTCACATAAAAATATATAATAGAACTGTTTATGTCATTTATTTATGATTTATTCCTTTGCATTTTTGACCTTCAGGACTTATAGGAATGTTCTAAACAACTTAAAGCATTACTTAGACTTAACAGATTTATCAATGTAAAAATTAAAGAAATACCAAATTTAAGAAATACCAAAAAGATTCTTTCTTAATAGTTTTTCAAATGCTGTCATGTGACCATTAAGCACAAAAGTAAGAAAACTTACCTGAAAATCTGGCATACAAGAAGGAAACTCATTGTCTAATACTAAAGTTTAAAGGTGGCAAATCTTACACCTGTTTATAGATTTTCTTGAACCAGAACTTGAAAGACAGGTTTCAGCTATCAACTATCAGAAAAGGAATTATGAAATAACTAGGGAGTTTATTTCAGTGTTGAACTAATGTCTAGATTTAAGAGATCCTACAAGTCCCCCTTCATGAGTGTTTTTTTAATTCCTAAATGTTGGGACGAAGATTTGATTTTCACTGTTTGCTTCAACTTAGCCATGGGTTTTTCTAAACTAATACAAGGCCTGCCCTGGATTAATTATCAGAGGACAGCATCTTAATTCAATTTAATAAATTCAACAAATATTTGTATATAAACTGCACTATAAACTATGCAGAAACCAAAAAGATATCAGCTCTGCATTCAAAGAAGTTGTAACTCTAGAAGGGAAAAAATATGTGATTTAGTAAAAATATGTGCAAAAAACAGAGGTAGACCAGAAGACAAAATGATTAACTTTTAATAACATTTTTCTCACCCTTACTGTAGAGATTTAAAAATCCTTAGGTATTTCTTTTTCTGGGAAAAAAAATCTAATTTTCCTTTACTTGTTATGTAAACAAGAAGTATATGCAAGTCTCAACTTATTACTTCTCCAATTATCAACCTTTAAGACTAATTATCACTATCTTTGTTAAATGGCCCTGAATGTATCATTTCTATTTCTAACTTGAAAATAATCAATATCACACTTATTACAGAGTTAATCTTGTAGCTAAATAATCCTTAACTTGTTCTTTTTCTATACAAGTTTTGAAGAATTACACTAAAATAATCATTATTTCACAGTGTCCCATGTGTGAATTTTACTATACATTCTCAAATAATGACAAATAAGAAAAATATCTCAGTGTTTACTATTGAGTTCACACCATGTCAAAGAGAGATGAAAAATGTCATACTGGAAAAAGAAAAAAATCAAAACTCTTACTTATAGCAATTTCTCAGTTTCTTCACAACAAGCAAATTATTAATGAACAGAGTATACAAAAATTTTATAGATGGTCTTACTTTCCCTAAAAACTGAGCTTTTGTTGTAAATTCACTGTAATTTGTCCCTTTCTATTTTAGTTATGTTTTATTAATTTTTTTTTTTGCAATGGAGAAAAAAATTTATCTGAAAGCAGAATTTAAGCAAACTATAAAATAGTTTTAATTACTTTACTAGTGAATTAAGAGATTTATTAAACTTTTTTGTGGGGTTTTTCATACAAAGGTAAGTATGATCCCTGACTCTCTAAAAATAGAAACAGCTGATTATTTCAATATCCTGTAGTAATAAGAAAATAAAAAGTCCAAAATATTAAAGGAGCAACAAATAGGGATACATTCATTCAACTAAGGATTCAACTAAGGATTAGGGTGAAGAGAAAACCCGAATGAAAGGATAAGTAATGTTTGATCAGATAAACCAATATGAAAAATGCCATTCCACTAGGAAATTCTTCAACTGTCAGAGCATCATGAAGAGAAAAGTGACAGCTATTCATAATCCCACCAGAGATAACTATTGTTAGTATTTTGGCATCTTTTACTTGTAGTTCTTTTTTAAATTAAGGACGTAAAGTAGAAGTTACCTTATATTTATTTCTATCACTTTTAAAGCAATGGATTTACATGTTATAAATATGAAATGGAAGGACTAGAAAAACATAATATCCAAATAAGTTTGATTCCTCAGTATTATAAGTATTTATTAATAAGTATTCTTTATTATTATAAGTATGTATATATGTACTTAATATATCCAACTTCTCCCATGCTGCATCAGAAATAGAAATCCTTAAAGTCTTTACTTGGAAATGGAACACAAGTTCTCTCTATTTTCAAATTCTACAAAGCTGGCTGGTTTTTATCATTCTCTCTCCCTCCCAAGACCCAACCAGATCTCAACTAATGGAAAAAGAACAATAGCCCTTTCTTAGGGTGCATGCTGGTAATTAAAGCTCTTGCTACTTTTTAAAAAATGTTACCTTCAATATTAATAAAATGGGGCAAAAGTGAACAACTAGAAATTGCTCTTTTATTTCTAGTAAGAAAATAATTTCAACATAAGTGTTCCTATTCAGTGCCACATCTCATGAACACAATCATTCCATCATCAAGAGAGATTATGTAAAAAGTTATTTTTTTTTTATCTAGTAACATTTGCTAAATACTTCCTAGCCCAACATTTTGTTAGGCACTGGAAAGCCAAAATCCCTGTACCAAAGAGCTCATAGTCTGGAAGGAAAATAGTAAGATATTTTCAAGAACAGAATAACAGGTATATGAAATATAAAGGGTACCCAAGTCTCGACTGGGATGGAGATAGGAAGTATTTTGTAAATAAATGGCATCTCAGGTAAATTCTCTGCAGAAGGTTCACTAAATTTATTTTTTAATAATGTATTTATATATGTATTTCACATCTCCGTATTCCCTGAGGTTCATCCATCACTTTCCCTCCCTGACCGCTCCAACTCAATCCCCCCCCCCTTCCTCCAGTTTTGTACTTTAGTTTGGTTGCTAGCTTGTTTTGACTTTTCCTCCTGGTCTTTTGTTTGTTTTTCCTTGGTCCCATATATTAGAGGTTCACTAAATTTAAAAGAATAGAAAAATGTTACTAACATACAGAGTATCCTACACAAAAGTATAAAGAGCATGACCACATTCCACTGACATGGACACTACTACTTAATGTAGGATACAAGAGCAGGGATGACTTGAGATTGTTGTTGCTGTTTTCTTTTTGATTTGTTTTTTTACTTTGTTTCTGAATTCTTTTTCAATATTGGTAGTTTCTAAATCAAGATTAGTCAACACCAGCAAATAAATTATTTAACTGGCACTAATTACAAATGTTATATTAAATTGGAATATTGAACTATTGTCAGATATGTCTATTAAAATAAGATTTTAAAGTGCTAACAGAATTTTATGTAATTTGCATGACCTTGACATGCACATAAAACATATTAAGATTAAAGTGGCAAATATTAAAAATAAAGATAATAATCTTAAAAGCACTAGAGAAAAGCAGACAGTCACATATAAGGAACACTTCATCTCTTAAGACTATCAGTGAATTTCTCAGCAGAAACTTTATAAACCAAAAGGGAGTGCATGAGTTATTCAAAACTCTTAATGAAAAATGCCTCAAACCAAGAAACCTCTACCCAACTAGGTCAACAATCAAAATAAAGAGCTTTCCTCCTGGGATACACAATAATGTAATAATGTAATATAAATATACATATATATGCAAATTTTAAAAATTTAAATTAAAGCAAAAAAAGAGAAAGAAAGAAAAAAAAAGGACAGGGTTATTAGGGAATGGAGAAAAAGAGAGCCATGTGCATAGTGCCAGGCAAGCAGGAGAGCTGTTTTGCATAGAAAGTGTACTGATTCCTTTTTTTTTCTTAATGTATTTATTTGTTTATATATGTGTTTCACATCTTTGTATTCCCTGGGGATCACCCACCACCTTCCCTCCCTGACCACTTCCTCCCATCTCCATCCCCCCTCCCCCCGCACATAATGATCCCTTTTATGGAATTTTGATGTACATGTCTATGGCCTAAATTGTCAACCAGAATAAATTTTATAATCTTAAAAAAATAAAATAAAATCTGGCAACATGAAAAAAATAAAGAGCTTTCCTAAAAAAACTGAAGGAACTGATTGCCTCTAAACAGATACTGCAAGAAATACTAAAGGGTCTGTTAGAAAAAAAGAAACCTCCCTTAGAAGCAAGAAGTCTCCAAAAACAGTTAATATGGAAGAGAGAAATGGTCAGGTGGACTGAACCCCAGATTAACTTGCTTTCCATTTAAGACAGCAAAATATACAACCCTATCTATAAACCACATGGTTAACTTAAGAGAAAAAATACTTAGAGAAAAAGAAAATTAAAAATGGAATTCAAGCACTGTATAAAATATAGCTTTCAAAATGCAATGGAAGAGAATAGAATAAAACGTTAGGGACAAACACCAGAAACACTCTAACAATAAGGAGAAAAGTGGCAATTAAAAAAATATATATTGATAGTCTCCCAAAATGTCAGTGGCCTGACTCATCACCTAAAAGACACAGAGAGACTGGTATCATCAGAAAACAATATCCACCTTTCTGCAGTTTCCATGAGACACATCTGAATACCAAAGATGAATAGACTTAAAGTAAAAGATTGGAAAATAATCCTACAAGCAAATGGCATCCAAAAATATGGCAGGGGTGGACAATTTTATTAGATCAAATAAAATTGAGTTCCAGTTAAAAAAGGTTATAATAGAGATGGACCTTATAAAAGGAATCAATTTATCAGTAAGGTATAACTCTCATCAGATGAGAAATTCCACCTAGAAAGTACAGAGGCTATAACTTCAGATACTCAACAGAGAAATTTTCCACTTACTACATCATCAATGTTAGAGGCTAAATTAATCAGAAATAACTTCAGAAAAGAATAAAATAATTAAATAATTCTCAAAAAAAAAAAACCATATACATAACTATTCCTGAATGTTTATTCATGAGCAATTTACATCAGAATAAACGGGTCCTTCTGACTATATTTGATTTTGTGTCCCATTTCCAAAGATGGTATTCTAGTAAACGAGGTTGAGGACAAGGATCAGTATTTTACCAAGAGATTCTAATATAGGTTGTCTGTGCTTCACTAGTTTCAAATTTGATTTCCATATTCTGTAGCCCTTATCTTTCTTTTAAAAATTAGCCTAGATATCTATGATTATTAAGCAGAAATCATATATCACCATACTAGAATGTATCTTAATTTAACTAACATGAGTGCCTGTTTAAAAACAAAAACCTACCACTTATTTAGTGTTTACCACATGTTAGATACTGTGCCAAGTATCTGATATAGTTATTTATTCCTTATGTCAATCCTGAAATACATGCATTCAACTTCTATTTACATATGACAAAATTAGAGCTGAGTGAAGTTAAATAACTTGTTGAAATTCACACAGTTATTTAGCAGCAGTCAGAACGCCAATCCAGGGCCAACACCCGGGCACCGCATGGGGCGAGAGCTCAGCTGGCCCATGCCCCCGTGACCCCGCCATGAGGCGGTGACCGCAGCCCTCGAGCGAGCAGACTTCATCTGCCTCTGGAGGGTGGATGAGGTGAATCGTTCACGCTGGAGGGTTGCGTGGGCCATTCTTGGCTCATGCCCGTGGCGGCTTGGACTAGGTCCCGCCCCTCCAGGGGGAGTGGCAGCAGGCACCACACACCTGAGGCCTGCTGAGAAGCAGAGTGGGGGGGGAGGGAGATTCGCCACAGACCCCTTTCAGTTAGCCTCCACTCTGCTGAGTCGCCCACACCAGAATAAGTACATCCAGACAAAATTTCTACCAAAGAAACAGAAGAGACAAGGAGCACCAAGAAAGACTTTAAAAACAAATGCCTCTAAGGCAGGACTCAAAAAGAGCAAGGCAAGTTCACAGAGCAATGAACTATGAGAACAAATATGAGAAAGAGTGTTGCATACCAACCACTGGGGAGCTACAACCATAAACCTGGCACAGAGATGCAGTCAACAAAGAACAGCA
>PVHY01002653.1:71203-122259 GCA_004024945.1 Uropsilus gracilis | reverse complement strand
CTCTCTCTCCCCCTCTTTCTCTGTGTGTGTGTGTCTGTCTCTTTCTCTGCTTCTGTCTCTCTGTCTCTCTCTCTCCTCTGTCTCTCTGTCTCTCTCCCTCTCTCCCTCTCTCTCCACTCCTTTTACACATTCAACCCATAAATATTTCTTGATCCCAACTGTCAACCAGGCACCCATCTCAACAATGCAGATCAAACAATGACCATGATCAGAAAGTCACCTCTCTTAGGTGATTATATTATCCTGGGAGAACCAAAAATATGGCACGTGCTGCAACTTAAAATGGCATGAAGTGATGAGAAATGGCAGGAAGTGATGAGAAATGAAGACGGATCTGCTTTAGGATTCTTGAGTGTGGTGATTGGCTTTAGCTCGAAATCTTGTCCCCTTCCCAGCAAATGCCTATGTTAACTCCTAACATCCAAAAGTGACAGTATTTAGAGGTGGAGTCCTTTTGAAGGTGGTTAGGTCTTAAGGTTGGTGCCCTCATGAAAGGGATTTGACCTGCTATTAAAGGGTCTCCAGAGACATCCTTTTTCCTTCCCACCATGTGAAGTCAGAGGAGAGGGAGTGCTGTCTAAGAAGTAGAAAGGAAGCCCTCACCAGACACTGAATCCCTGGGTATTTTGATCTTAAACTTCTGAGCTTCCAAAACTATGAGCAACACATTTCTATTATTTATAAGCCACTAGTCTATTCTCGTAGAGCAGCTAGTACAGAAGAAGACATGAATGAAATGAGGAAGACATGTACATAAATGTGCAACTTTCTAAGGTAAGAATATTCCAGAAGAAAGCATAAAAATGCTTTGAGGAAAAGGAGGGCATCAGGCAGGGAGGCAGAGGCAGAATAATGGAGTCTGAGGTTTATGAAAATTAATCACTCTCTTTAAGAGAGAATACAAAATTAGACACAAAAATGAATATTGAAAACAAGACAGTCCCAAGAAATTACAAAACTGAAAAAGCTGACAAATAGTACAAGCATCAAAGTCCAGTGAAGGCATTTTTATTCATTTCCTGCCGACACAGGAGTGGAATAGTTTTTTTTCCTTCAGTAGAATAGTTTTCCTGTGGTTTTGACTGTGCTCTCTGATTGCTCGTTAGCTGCCTCTGATGGTGTAATGCATTTTCCTAGAAATAATAGAAAGCTCATCCAGTCTTTCCTTTAGCATGGTTGAGCAAAGTATTATTGATAGTTTATAATTTCTTTCAGTTTCACACTTTTGGTTATGCCATGTAAATTTCCAAGATTCTTAAAATTGGAAAATCATCTTAACAGCTTCTTTCACATATAAACAGCATGATTTAGAAGACTGATCCACAGAGTAGCTTCCGGTCTTGTTCATTTCCACACTTTTATTTTTCTACTTACTGAACACTTTGAAAGCTGAGTATCAGGGACCACTATCAAATTTACTTGACTTTTGCCCTCATAGCACATCACAGCAGGTTGGCATGGAGGAGGGCATTTCCTGGAAGCCCTTTCTGCACCGAGATAGCTAACAACACTTAGAAGTGACCACATGGACACTCCATGAACAATCTCACACAGGTGACTTATCTTTGACCCAGCCTGGCCTTTCACCAGGTCCCAAACATGGCCACGGCGATTTTATGGCTGCCTGACAAGAGGGGAGATAGAATGAAGGGAACATCGGAATAGAAAGAGACAGGGCTACTAACAGATAATGGTGGAAGTATTTATCTTTTGCAAATGTTACAAAGTTTTATGTCTGTGTTAATATATTACTATATAAGTAAGGGGTCAAACCTTCAGTTTGACGAGTTGCTTGATAAACCTACCTCTTCCAAATGGAAAGACAGCTGTACTTTACTGAAAGGGATTGAAAGAAGAGGAGGTCCAGATATGTGGGGTCTGTTTGGGGGAATAGCAATATAATAGAGTTTCAAGATATAGCCCATGGCTCATGGCAGACAGATGACCATTCTATACAGGTGTGCCTCATTCATAGGGCAACCAGAGATTATGAATGGTGATTTATTTTTCCTGGTTGTGTTGGGGGTGGGAGGAGAAGGGTTTGTGGGGTAAAGTGGTATCAGCTGGTGATGCTAGTTATTTGACTGTTGAACTATTAAAAAATATTTTTAAAGTATTTTTAAAATATGCAGTTGCTACAGAATAGCAAGCCTACTGTTCACAATGCCCCCAAGTCCAAAGTACATTTCACTGAGCTTACATGTTGATTACATATGACTCTTTAGACTGAAACAATCATTTAGAAGAATTTCTCCTTAGGAGTGACCTGCTTTCCTCTTAAGCCTTCCTCAGTAGGATATTTAGAGAGGGCATCTAGACTAATAATTTCCATTGTATAATGGCCTTCAAACTGGCCTCCACTGATCACTTTCTGGGTCTGCTTCCTCCTCTCTAATTGGGGATTGTGAGTGCATTTAGGTCACGCTGTGGTTAGGGCATCGAGGAAACTCATTTTTGACACAGGCACAAAGTGAGGATGCAGTCCGTGTCTTCTGCTTGAGCCATCTCTCCAAGGAACTCCTACTCACCCTTTGCCATATCAGTGTTCCCTGATGAGCAGGTCCCTGGCATTCAGGTGGCCATGTCTGGAACAGTGTGGGATTAGCATCTGATTAGTCAGATGCTGCTTTTCACCAGATCTCTCAAGAGTCTTGGCCCAGCAGGTCATATGTTTAAAAAGTGGTTTAGATCAGGAACTTTGCTATCTCTCCTATAAAGTCATATAAGATGAGGCTGCTTCAGGTTGAACCAGAAATGGGGTACCCTGAAGCCATGTAGTTTTTCTTCCCCTTAGCTTTACTATCTTTCTCTTCCATAAACCCGTTTTTGAACACCTGGAGACCCCCCAAGTCAGTACTTTATCAATCTAAAGCATAAACAACAGAGTCAACAAAAGGCAGATATTTATGTAGTCATGGGACAGGTTTACCCTGTAAATCCAGGCTTATAATCTATCCAATGGTGAGCCATAATTCTAGCCAAAATCTCCAATGGACTGACTTGAGTTATCTTCTTGGGTTCATGGCCTATGCATTTGACGACTTTAGGGTGGACAACGACAAGAAAAAAACGGAAGCTTGATTATTGTCATTCTAGAACTAACATTAAGAACATCGAGACATCATACCACAAAGTCTCATTATTAACCTGTAAAGTGAGTATATTTTCAGATGAGTGAAGCAAATCTTAGAGAGGTTAATAATTTTACTCACCACAACCATAATGGTTTAGAGACTGTTTTTAGTTATTGATTTTATACCACCTAGTGTCATGTGAAAAGTGCTAAAAACTTGCATTTATATAAAGCTCTATTATGGACAGAATAATTTTACTTTTGAAAACATTGGCATTTGGTAAAAAATATATATAGCTATATAGGACCAATATATTATTTGTAGGGTAACATATGTATTTGCTGTTATTGCTTTTTTCATCAATCATTTATTGTTTAAGTATATATTAACTGTTGCTTTAATTAGTTATAGCTTTTCAAACTAGGCTCAGATGAGTAAGAGATCAAGTAAGAGCTGGGAATCCAATCAGCTAACTGGCTACAAGACCAGTGGCCCTTCCCCATCCCACCAAGGTGCCAAGGAATATGGTTTTCCTCCCATCTTTTCTACCACCCTAGCCAGTTTCCTGGTGAAATTTTTTATTTTTTTTCTTTTTTTTTTGAGACTAGGTCTCACTTTGTTGCCTAGGGAACCTCAGACTCATGCTACCTGGGGTACCACGGACTCAAGCTATCTCTAGGCTCAGCCTCCCAAGTAGCTGGGATAATAGGCATGTGCCACCAGCGATTTTTTGGGATTAGGTCTTGCTATGTTGCTCCGGGCAGGTCTTGAACCCACAGACTCAAGCGATTCCCAGCCCCAGCCTCCCTCCATAGGCTGCAATTAAAAGCATGTGCCACCGCCCCCGGCCTGTGAAAAAATTTCTACTCAGGTTTTTCTCTGTATATATCAAACCCAACCCTATTTAACGCACTGCAACTCTCTCGTATTTTTCAGCAACCCTCTGTGCCTGCTCCATGGAAGGTTAGTCAAATGGTGGAAGACTTAATAATTAAAACTCTACATTTCCAAAGCAAAGTTGCCTCCTTGCTTAAGAGAGGGAAAGTATAGGGAGATAAGTATTTTGTGCTCACTAAACCCCTGGCTTAAACTTCCTTCATCTCATCCGGACTTTGAGGTGGTTAGAATAGAATAATATGCACAGAAAAATAATGAGATCTAAATTTCAATTCAGACTTTTACAGTCTTGTGATCTTGGAATGTCCCTTTTTCCAGGCCACTGGTTTCTGGTCAGTAAACTGGTTTCTGGTCAGTAAAATGAGTTCTTTTGTCTCCTGCTTTAAGTATGTTTGTATTGCCACCAGGGGGCAGGCAAATACAACCCCTGAGATGCTTAGCGCTCTCACAGGAGAGTAAATAATGAAGTTACAATACAAATAAATAAAACAAAAATGTGGGATTTCCGATAGGGTAGGGAGAACTCTACTTTCTGTTACACCCTTTACATTGTTGGATTTGGTTGCCTGTATTGTACTTCACTGCAATGACTAGCATTTATTGAGTGCTTGATGTGTACAAGATGCTATACTGTGTATGTTACCTGCAGTGTGCATGATGAAATTTGCAGGGTGGCCATTATTCTTGCTTTACCCAGATGGACCCTGAAACTCAACAAGAGTACATAGTTTGTCCAAGGTTGCCCAGCTAATAGAGGTCTTCTGTCCCTAAATTAGATGCTGCTTTTATTCCAAACTGCATCCCACAGTTTCTTCTCAGTCTCATTAGAGTGTATGCATGGCCATGTTTCCATTTCAGTCACCCACAGGCAGGAAAATGTCACGGAAATACTACTTTTATTTGTATGAGTGATTTTGATTTTTTGAAACCACAGAAATCACTAGTATATAAAAGGTTAAGTCATGACATTGTTTCTGGAACATTATGTAGTTTACCAGCTATGTCTCAGTCATCCCATGCAGTTCTGAGACCCATGTTTCACACTTCCAACACAGGCTGTTTCTTGGGAAGACAAACTTCCTTGCCCTCTCCCTTTCCTGTTCCCCACACATGGACAAATTCTCATCACAAACTATCAGTCAGAACTCTCTATTCACTACCACCTCCCCATCTCACCTTACCTTAGGTTTTACCTCAATCTGCTACTTCCAATCATACAGACCAACATATTTTTCCTAAATATCAAATATTTGACCTAGTCTTCTCTCTAACTGGCCACATAATTCTTGCTTCTCATTTTTAATGTCAGGGTCAAAATATCTCCTCCAGTATGCCTTCACGGACTGTCACTGGTCAACTCTAAACATGACCTTGCTTAGCTTTCATTTTCTATCTTATTAATTTTACCACCTGTATATTGTACCTCACATCTCCTGTTTAATATGTTCATCGGGTATTCCTAACTGGAATGCAAAGTCTTTTAATTTCTACTAGCAGTTTATTGAGTTATTATTGATAATATATACTGAGCCGGGTTCCATTTCTTATTTTTACTTTTGAGGGAAGGAATAGACTGGGAGCTTTATTTCTGTAGCGCAGTAGATTATTAATATGCCTCTTGGGTGATATTTATTTATGAGTGTCTACAATATTCCTAGTTCTGTTCATTAATGCATGGTCTGGTACCATTCTTCCATAACATCTTAGTACCATTATCATTTCCAGTTAACAGATGGTAGATCTGATGAGATTCTAGAGACACAGTGCTGACCAAGGTAAGACTTGAATCTAGACAGTTTTAGCCTTTTAGCTAGACTTTGGCCTTCACTTTTCAGAGCTGGAGTGGAATGGGTTAGCTGGTGGAAGTTGTCTTATTTCACAGTGCAATTCTCCCAATAGCCTTGCATATCTTGAGTAAATGCTGCTAAAACCCTGAAAATGTTTGAAGCCAGAGTTCTTAAAAAGACTCTGAGAAGAGGCAAAGGAGCTCTTGAAGATGAAGAAAGCATGTTGAAAATTCTGAGTATGTCTACATCTCTAGAAAGAGTGGTACCTCAGCTAATGTTGAGTGAAAGTTATTCTTTTGATGACTAGTCTCTAAAAGAAAAACAGAAACAGAACAAGACAAAAACAAAAGAAAGACTCCACCCAAAGACATTTCCATGTCAAATAAAATGAAGGTCCTAGCTCAGGATCACTGGGTTTCTGTGATTTTTCCGAGCCTGGATCTCTGGTGGTCTTGTCGCTGCTCCATGGTCACTGTGGGGACAGCTCTTAGTTTGGGGTCACAGTCAAGAGGGCAAAGTTATTGTCTCTTAGCCTCTCAAGAGTTTCTTTGAGTCACTTGTAGTCGCAACAAAACAGCAAGCTTACCGCTCACTAGGGCCGCAACGCCCTAGTCATTTAGGGTGGTGTTGTTCATATTGTAAATATTGATGAACAGAAATGGCTCAGACAGGGACCATCAGGACAGAAGGTAGTTGCAAGTAACTCAGGCGTGTTTGTGTCTTGGCCCAAGCGTGTGCTTTTCTGCTAGCAAGCAAGGGAGAGATGGTAAAGCTAGCACTCAACTGAGCCTCAACTATCAGGAAAGACAGGGATTGGCTGGCCACCATTGGCAATTCTGGTGGGTGTTCTGGTAGGTGCTTATACTGGGGGGGGGGGTGTAGGAAAAATTATATATGTGTGTCATCCAGGGAAGAAATCAACAAATGATCCCTAAACCTGGCTGCTTATTAGAGTTATTGAGTGGGTTAAAAAACACAGATCATAGATTTTGCCCAAGGCTTATTGAGCTTTTAGTTATGCAGGTGGGAAGCTGAATTCAAAAAATAAAAACTCCCCGGATGATAATAATTGACCTGAGAAATGACATAATTAGGGAAATATTTCATTCTTGTGCTTTTTCACTTTTTAAGACCTCTCCCTCATTTTCTGGTTGAGATCCAGAACTCTTCCCCCCTGGTTATAAAGGTCAATTATCTGTGCAAAGGGATAAGTGGATATAGAATTCAAAAGGATTTATGCTGTTTTCTGTGTGTATGTATGATGCATTTGAAATATGACTTTAAGTCTATAATTAAGTCAAATGAAAATGTGATATTTTAAGCTGTGGCTTTATTATGTATAAAATAATGATTATAATATAAATAATGATAATGTGAATTATCTCAAAAGTGACAATTGTGTGTCACTGCCAAGTCCATGTTATTGTAGGTAGACTTTTGCCTAATGCCACAATCAGCCTTTTTTTTCCAAATTTCTTTCTAGGTGGAGAGAATTATGATTCATTCTCTTGTTATCTTTTAGGCTCTTAAAGGCTTCCCAACAATTGAAGGAGATCACTACAACTCCCTTAATGACCACTGTCATTTTCCCAGATTTTTTACAGTGGGCAGCAGTATCTGAGTCAATCGTTGGCCTGTGGGAGGTCTGTACTGAAATCAGCATCATGCTTGTAAATTTGTTTGGGGATTATCTCAGTAAACCATGGGAGATAAAACTCTTTCTGCAGAAGAAGCAATCATACTTATCTGGCTTGCAGTCAGTTCCGAACAAAGGACCATGTCACTGGTTATAGTACTATTCCTCAGCTAAGTGACACAGTACTCTTAATTGTGTGAAAGTGATAAAAATAAATACAGTAACTAGATACCCATTGTGTTTATCAGAGACTAGATCTCAAAAATCTAGTCCTAGAGACTCTATGATCACTATAAAAAATCTTAAAATAATTTGAAAATATCTCAGACCCACAATCCCTAATCAGGTGTCTTCATGTTAAACAATGAATGAGAAAAGAAATAAAGAAATTAAAATCCTATTAAAACTTTTAAAAAGTATATATCAACTATGAAAAGACCAAATAAGGAATTATTTAACAGATGTTTCTGAGGAAACAAAATGCTTAAGAATGAACACATGAAAGCATGAATGGAAATAAATACATGTAGAAAGAAAAAAAATGTTGCAAGTTTGTTTTAAGGTATTCATTACTCAAAAGGAATAAAACAAACCAGTGTTCCTTGTGTTTAATTGTATTTTATGACATAAATTTGAAAATAACCATTTAAAACATTGTGTATTTTTTACTGAGGTAATATTGGTTTACAACACTGTATATGATTTAGGGGAATAGGCCCACAGCCATTCAAATACATGTCAAACTAAGACCCGTAGTCCTCCATCACAGACTGTTGAGTCTTGTCATCCCTGCTTCCCATCTCTAATAGCCTCAATTCTATAGTCAGACTTCTGGGGTTTGTTTTGGTTTAATTTAGACTGTTAAGCACAGCTATTAGTGAAGCCCAACTTTTAAAATGCCCCAAACTTCCTTTCACTCCATTGTACTTCACATAGTAGTATTTGTCCTGTGTCATAGATTCTTCATGGTGATGAATCATTGCAAGATGGTAACTGTGGAACGTGGAAGCTGGTAGAGATGGAACTTCAGATAAGAGGAACACCTCCTATCTCTCTAGCCCCCTCTGGCACACTAGAAGGTGGCCAATAGCACATTTCTCACCTGTAATCCAGCTTCCTAACCTCTTTGGAATGTCCCAAAAGACATGTTCTATTAATGATGATTGTTGCCCCCAAAGGTAAATTCTCCTGTTATGGCGCATCCCCGCATCCTGCCTGCTGGATGTCACATATGCTTTGCTACTTCCTCATTACATCATTGTAACATTTCCTCACTAGGGTATATAAGTGGTTTCTCAGTTTCATTAAAGTGGGACCTGGACATGTTTCCCAGGATCCCCATTCTGTGGGCTAGACTCACAGATCGCTATCCATCTCTTCCATCTCAGTTTCTTCTCCATTCCACATGTGACTCCTAATGGATAATAAATTTAATAGTTCCTTCCTTAAGTAATTTGTATCTTATATATCTGAGTAGCTATATAAACTACATATGACTAAAATCATAACAGCTATTTATGCAAGAAATTTATGCAACTTCCAGACAGTATTTGAAATCTATGTTTTCAAAATATGAAATCTTCCAAATATTTTTGTATTAACTCTCCAAATCTTCAGGCAATGCACTGCTCACATATGTGAGCACTATTTACAGAGTGAAAACAACAAGAGTGGATGATATATTAACTCTCCCTGAGATGAGTTGTCAAAGTGTTTTGGTTGAAATTTATCCTGTCTGACTTCTGTGCCTGTTGGCCACCATTTCCATCGGTAGGTATCTATCTTGCTCACTGACATCCTTGGCATGGAATGTGTCCCAACAATATGATGTGGGACTAGAAAAAGAGATGCAGGGGAGAGCATTCTAACATTGGAAAGGGACTGGGGGTTAATCATTGTGTCCCTTTTATGTGCTGCATGAAGACTCCAATGCTCCTCTTATTAACTGAACTCCTGAAGGAGCCAAGAGAAGTAAAGTTAATAAGAAGGAACAAACCAAAAGCTTTAGCAGAAAAGTATTATTTAAGCCACCAGAGAGATCTGTCCAATTATGAATAAGAAAGTAGAACTGATGTAAACTTGCGAGTGTTTTCCCTTTCGATAAGTTAATGGTAAGAGGTATAGAACAAAGAATTTTCTTACATATATTTTATTCTCTCACTTGCAGATAGAAATAAAGGCTCCCAACCTTCAAGAGAAGATTTGGAATAGTGGGATTGAATAGCTCTTCTTGTTTTCCCTTCCCTGTGCTAGGCTGACCTGTAATTCATGCTTCAAGTTCGCCTGAGCCCCCAGTGACACGCAATACCCAATACTCAGCAGCATGTAAAGATTCTTTGGAAATTGTTTTGATGAATACATAATAACTTTTCATACATTCAAAATACTGTTTATTCCCTGAACTCATGAGGGAGAAACTCTAATCATGGCAATTTTAAGTACTGTAATGAACCACAGGGTAGCCGATGGGCCCTGGAGTAAAAGGTTGCTGTACTATTGATTTACTTATTTGATTTCCTTGTAAAATGCCCATGACCTGAACCATTGCTGCAGAATATAAATACACATTTTCAATCCCAATCAAACTTTAAGATTCTTTCTTTAAAAGAATCTGAATGTTCTCCACAAAGTGAAAGGGAAGATTGCTTCCTGTCTTGGAAGTCAGTATTTTGCAGTTTGTGGGGATGAATCCTCTGTGATGTAACATCCCCTATGACTCCCTTGGTATGATTTCATTTCCAGAAACTTCTCTTTTGAGCTAAATATTGGCCTAACATTTTGTTGCATACTGTCATGATAGAAGATATTTAGTTATGATTCTTGTCTATAAAGGAATGTACAAAATTCATGTCATTCCTTACAGTTTAAAGTAGAAACATACAAAATGCAAACTTAATGTCCCAGGGGCCAGTTAGACAGTGTTAATGAATGGAGCTACGTGTTTAAGGTAATAGAAATGGGTGGGGACTCTAGGGTAATTGAGGCATACATATCCCTCATAAGTTCAAATTTGTGCTTTAAAAAAATGTCTGCTTTTCAAATGAAATATAGTTGGGTTACATTTACTATGTTGACTTCTTTTTACAGATCTCACTTGTGCTTCTAGCAACTCTTGGAAGTTAGCTTTATTGACACCATTTTGCAAATGAGAAGATGAATAGGTAAAGTTCTTTGGCAAAGTAACTTAGTAGCTAGGAGAACAAGAATAAGCGATTAAAGTTATTTGGACCAAAGCCAGGTTACTTTATAAAAAATTGGTAGGGCAGAAAGAGGATAAATTTGTTTATTGTTTTGGCATTTATTCATTTTAACTCCTTGCCTAATGTCTCATCACTTGGTTCTGATTGTTATCTTCCCATCACTAGAGAAGATGGCAGGTGTGTGTAATGGCCTCCAGTCATTACACAGTGCATCAGAGACTTTGGGTTGTTTTCAAAACATTGATTTACTCATCAGTGACAAGAAATTGCTAAGAACACTAGCTTCTTGAAAAAACTGCCCAATGAGCAGGTTGGACTATTTGTAGTAGAGCTGACACAGAGCAGCAGATCTCACTGGGAACATGTGGGGAATGCTTCAGAGGATGGGTTTAAACCAGATGCTACAGGTGCCATCTTTATGTCAGATGCAAGTGATAGCTATGGGTTTCAGAGTAAGAAAGTCCTGGGTCCCAAACAGCTTATCTTGGGTGTCCTTGTGCAATCTGATTAAACTCTTAATATAAATTTTATTGTTTGCAAATGGAGAAGGTAATTATGTAGGGTGGGGCTGAGTAAATGAGTGCATTTAAAACAGGTGCTCAGTGCAGCTATTCTGGAGATTAATTGTTCAATAAATGCTGGCCCTCCATTCTCTTGCCCTCCCCCTCTTTGCCTCATGCTGAGTGCAGGAGGCTTGTGGTCTTGCCTATAAAATGAAAAGTTGTGAGATGATGTGCTTTAGAGTGAGAAGACTACAATCTTCATTGTCGCCACCACCAAAATGCTTGCCAGGGACTATATCTGCCTTGGGATGCTCTAACTACTTTGTTATTCTTGAGGACAGTGAACAGGAAATAAGTTATGGAAAACAAAGTAAAATTTCTGGAAACTGCTAGCATAAAAGCTCTGAAGGGGTCAGGCAAATTAGCATAATTTTTATTACATGTTCTATTTTTGTTCTGTAAGATACTAATTTGGATTTCATTGTGCCCATTGTGCGGCTTTTGTTCTGAGGCTGTGAGTTTAATTATTTAGTTATTTACGAGTGCATCTGGGTATAAGTGCTACAGTTTTATTTCAGTGACAAATTTATGGTCAGTGAATTTTAGTAATTAATGAATAAATTATTTTTCCTCCAGAAATGCCTCTGCAATTTGTGATTTCCATAACAATTCGTAATACTTAAGAAAGGTTCTTTATCAGTTGAAAAAGCAAGTGCTAATGGAATCAGGAAAGGGAGACATTTAATTGCTTTAATTAACTGTGTTAATTAATATCCAACATGTGTAAGATATTGAATTGGCTTTGGTTGACTCAATTTGAATTTAGTTTCCTAAAATCTGTCTAATATATGAATGCACTTTGCTAGGAGAAATTCTAATTCTTTTGTGAGATAAATGTCAGAAATGGAAGGATTTGCTGTTTTATAATCTTTACTGCTTTTGTCCCCTGAAGTTTGCCACAAAATATCAGCATATCCAAAGAAATCCATACATTGACTTTACAAAAGAGAAAGTCTGAAAGCCCTTTTGCAATTTGATTGGAAAGAGTAGGGAATTTTATGATAGTTTGTAGGTTTCAAATCTTTTTCAAGGAGGAGAAACACAAAAATTAAGTAAATCCTCCCCAGAAACCAATGCTCTATGTAGACCAGGACAAAAGGAAAGAAGAGGAAAAAAAAATAGATGAATAAGAATAATCCCTGCTCTTATGGAGTTCACAGTTGAGTGAAGATGGGAGACACACAATTATTCAAATAAGGAGTTTGGCGGAGTATTTGAAGGAGGAAATGCTGAGTATGGGCTGTGTAAAGAAGAAAAATAGAACAACAGATTGTTTTCTTAAAGATAGCAAATGTCTTATATTTGGATTCTCGTAGGCTTAGCACATGACTTTTCAATGGAAAATACCAAGAATCATTCTTGATTTCTTTTTTCTTCACACTCATATCTATTTCATCAACAATTCCTGTCTGTTTTAAACATATGTATTGAATCTCTACACTTAACATTTCTACCTCTACCATGTAGTTCCACCCCTAACCAACTTTCTGTTTCCATTTCTCCATTCAATTCTCCCTCTAGTAGTCACAGTATTTCCTTCCCTGATCCCAGTGTATTGAACTTCTTGTCTCTCCAACCTGCTGACTCTTAGCCCTGATTCAGGCCCTTACAGCTATTCTTCCCTATGCCTGAAAAAGTTCTCTCCAGACACTGCATCTCATTTGCTATCATATTAGGGTTCTGCTCAAATATTATTTTCTCATCCAGACTTATCTGACTAACCATTTAAAAATACCCTCCTCCTATACCCCATTGATAGGAATTTTTAAATTTTTATAGTGTTACCTGTTAGTCAGGGTTCAAGCAATAGATTTATATCTCCATATATCTATAGTGCTGGAATGAATTGGAATTTCAC
The DNA here is from genome assembly GCA_004024945.1 of Uropsilus gracilis. Classification (NCBI taxonomy): domain Eukaryota; kingdom Metazoa; phylum Chordata; class Mammalia; order Eulipotyphla; family Talpidae; genus Uropsilus; species Uropsilus gracilis. Next base: position 109,244 of record PVHY01002653.1, on the reverse strand, counting down.
AGGCATGAATTGGAATTCTTCGAGACTGAAAACTTGGTCCCGTGTCTATTGTCTTACTTTATTTTTTGTTTTTGGCCTTTTCTCCCCCTCTATGACTAAGTGATCCTATAGGAGCCAAGGCCCTTCATCGAGGAGTTAAACACACAACTTGATTTGTCCTAGAGCTCAACCTGGGACTGCTCCTTCAGTCCCTGAAGAACCAGGAGGAGGAACAGGAAAGGAAGTCTCAGGGGCTGATTCATGCCCACGGGGTAACAGATCTGATTAACAAAGTGTGCTAGCTATGAAAAGGCTACTTCTTTCTCCCGAGTCTTGCTGTGGTTTAACTGGAAGTAGAAAAGAGATGGAATTCTGGGAAATGTAGTTCAGGCCAGCATAATGGTCACTCTCAGACTATCAGAAATGTCCACTAAGCAACTGATAAAGTACTTTCAAATCAGGCCATTTTTTTTTCCTTTTAAGTGAGATAAGAATTAGCTTTTGATTATGGGAGTCTTTTTCCCCCCAAAAAACTGAGCTCAAACTAATCCTTTCAAGTCTCTTGATATATCTGTATAACTATTATAGTAGAGATATTTAACTTCTACCATTTTATTCTTCTCTCTCGATATTTACCTTCCCATAACAATAATTAAGGAGTCTACACTTTGCTCACACTGCTGATGCAGTGTGAGCAAAGCACACATTTATAAAGCACACATTTATAAAGCACAGCCCTGCTGCTCTCTCATGCCCTACCTAGTTGCAATTTATTTTCTCACTTGGCCTTTCTGACTTGTCTCTGCATGTGTCAAATTGTCTTATACACATCCTTGATCCTTTGCCCTGCTAACATTTTGCATATGCCTACACTTCAGAGTTTGGAATCTTCAATCATGCAGTAAATAGTGATGCTGCATTAATTCTAAATCAAGAGATTGAAAAGAGGTCAACCTGGAACCGGAGATTGACAGGAATTCTCTGTGAGGCAGAGTGCCTTAAAAGCCTACATTTCAGAAAAATGATTTGGAAGTGACCCTTGTGTCTGCATGGAGAGACTTTACTGATCTAGAAGTGCCAGCCAAGTGAGTGCACCACTACTGGTCAGTTTTTTTCCCTTCTCTTGGTCATCTTAGAGTGGAAAACAAAAGGACAGTTTAGACTAGCAAACCCCAGCTTGTGCAGGAGGATATCTGTCATGAAAGAGCCAGTTAGACTTTTTCATCTCCTTCCATGTACCAAAAATAGGAGGAAGTAGCTCCCGCCTCTGTCTGAACTCATCATACAACCAACCTCACTGGCCTTGGTGCTCAATGTTTAATTTTCTGCAATGCCTTTCATATGCACAATGCAGAACCATGTGCCACTGAGTATGGTGACTGTCAGGGAGGTGTGTTTATTCAAATATGCCCTCTGTCCACTGGTATGTTTATTCAAATATTCCTCCTGTCCACTAGTGCTGTGGAATATCCTTTTGCTAATTGGAAGGTTAATAACCTCTCTGACTTTTTGGGAAGCAGAAGGATATGTTCTTCCTCCTACTGTGCCCCTCATTTAAATATTGTCAGAGAAGACAGAAAGATGAATGTTTTCCCTTTTTTATGAAGATAAGCTATCACTGAAAGCTGGTGTTATTATTGTCCTGGATGGTATTGCCTGGGATGGTGTGGGTTTAATAATAAACAGATAAATTTGTAATTAGTAGTAGTCTTTTATAGGTGAAATAATCTATGCAGTATGAGCTATGGACAAACAGATGAGCACCAAGATCTTTTGTCTCGTCTAAGTGAACAGAGAGTATATCAGAATAAGTAGAGGAGCTCTTTTGCAACTATATCTACATAAGATACCTACAACTTCATGATAAACAATGACAAATGATACAGCTAGAAGAATAGCATTTCTATAACCAAAGTTGAGCACCATGTTCTGTGTGACTAACTGGAATAACCTCTTTCTTGCAAAATGATTTCTAAATGAAGAACTTACACAACTTGATTTCAAACATTATTTAAATCATTGTAATCAAGAACCATAATTATTGATGTACAGGTAGACAGATGTATCAATGAAGCAGAAAAAGGGATCCATTAATTGACTTACCATAAGTATGATGTCATGTAGATATACTTCCTATCAGGTTAGCTTTCTTTACCATTGGCTCATATATCAGCCCCCCAAACCACAAAGAACTGCAGTTTGCTCCCAGAGTAAGGATTTACTCCCAGAGTAAGGTTTTACTCCATGCCAAGAATTTAACTTCTTGCCTCAGATTTTTCAGGTAAAGTTCTGATTTTAGTCTTGGACCCCACTTAAACCAGCCAATGAAAGTCAAACTTCCTAGAAACTAGAAGCTTCTTTTACTTGCCTTCTTTTCCTCTTCTATGACAATGGGAAGAGACATTTTATAACTTTGTAGAACTCTCTACATAATTTTGCTGTCCAATTTCTTTAACATCCATCCTTTCTGACCTTCAAGGTGGCTGATGAACATATCTTGGCAAGTTGATTTCTTATCATTTGCTTTGCGATTTCTGCAGATGCATTCTGGCCCTTCACCTTGTAATATAAGGGTGCTTAGTTCCTATTGTTTGCGGAGGCAGAGACTGTCCTATCTAACATCTCATTACAGAAAGGGGGCCTTCCAAAAGATCAGGGAGCTGATCTTTTGCTGACATTCTTGGTTTTCCAAAGCAGAGCATTTTTACTAAATTAATTGGCTACAGAAAATATGTCAGAAGATTCAATTTGTCCACAATTAACATTAATGTTAAGTGTGACCGTCAATTTTGTGATGCTTTCAATAGTGAAAATCCTCTTGTCTCACCAGTCTTTCTGCCACATACAAATAAAAAATGCTATCAATGCATTTAAGTTGGTTCTTTCCTCTTCCTCTACAATAACAGACATTTCTTGAACATGTTAGATGGCACAGAATTTTGATCCCTTGTATTCTTTAAGAAATTACCTAAAAGATAAACTTCAGCAAGTAAGGAAATAAATGGTAAAATATAGAAGAAAAAGGTGGTTTATTTGGACTCTGTATAATTGCATAAAAGCAAATGCAGAGACTATGGCTCTAGAGCACAGTGCAGATGTTAAAACCCAGACTAATATTAGAAAGATGTAAAGAGAGAGAAATGGTTTATTATTATCCTGGTTTTCTCATCGTTTGCAGTGAAATATTAAAAAATACGAAGTTGATAAGAAACTTTGTATGTACTTGTAGGCAGCTGTGGGTGTAGTCTCATAAGGAAGAACATTTTAATCATGAATACTGTACTGGAGCATGGTGGTAATAATGACAGACTGCTTATAGTTGGTTTTATTATTGTTTTGATATTTTCTAAAGAATATTTCCAGTCCTTATTGCTAACATGTAGCACAGATTACTTCCACAGCACCATTCTTGGAAATCCACTGAATAAAGGCACAAGCATATAACATAACAAAGCCAGGCACAAAAACAAAGGTATTATCAGCTATATGGGGCTGCAGAATAGAGGGAGATGAAGTAAAGAAAATTTATGTTCTAATTTCATCTTTGGTCAAAATGTGGAGTTAATTGTTATTGCAAAAAATATGCCACTGTGACTTTGATTAAGCAAGGATTTATTAAATAAGAATCCCTGCAGCACAGACCATAAAAGAATGATTTATAGCCCATGATAATTCTAAAAAGCCTTAATTCTTTAATAACCATTATTCTTTAAAAGAAACAGGATTGATTTATGTAAAGTCATAGATACGAATATAGCCACTTGGAAATAACCTTCCAAATTAAAAAAAAAAAAAAGATGCAAAGAAAATGAGAAAAAAATAATAGACCACACAGGGAAAGATGTTTTAAAAGATAGAAGATTTTCTTCCTTTTAGAAAATGAGACATTTCTTTTTCTATAAGCTGTCAGGGCCTCTGTACTTCCTGAAATATTTATCTTCCTGTGTTCACTATATCCTTCATGTCTTCCATGCAAAAATCATAGAAAATGATGTGTCCCTACTTTGAAAAGGGGTGTGGGCTGGAAACTGAGCCAAACAGGCTTTTATAACCATGATCAGTATCAACAAATGCTGTGCTTACTTTACTTACCTTTAACTATGCCCAGGATTCAGACCAATCACTGCGCTGTGTCACTAGACCGAGAGCCCGTGTGGATGTGGAGTGGTGAGATGATAGGCTCTGGAGTGTGTTTTTGCCATGGACTATCAGTGCGGCTTCATTGCTTCTCCAGATTCAACTTAGAGTACAGGGATAACACGCAACTTGCCAAGCTGTCAGATGGATAATAAAGGGTCACACCTATTGAGCTCTTACTGTGTGTTTGGCTCTTTCTAAGTACCTTACTTTGTATTAACTTATTGAATTTTCACAAAGCTTGATAAGGGAGGTGTTGTGATGATTCCCATTTTTTTATTTTATACAATTTTATTTTTTTCTTTAGGTTACAACCTCTGCACTACCCAGGCTGGCTGCAAGTGGTTGCCCATCAGCAGCCACCCACTGGATGGTGGGGCCTGTTCTCCCCACCCCGTCCCCCCTCCATGATTCCCATTTTAAAGATAAAGAAACTAAAGTTACTAATCAAAATCCACACAGTTGGTGAATAGAGAGACCAGGGTTGTGTGCTTGACAAATTAATTCTAAGGCCTGGACTCTAATCTTATTGCTCTAGTGTCTGTTTCATTCAGCAGATTAGAGCTAAAATGCAGCCTGTGTCTCATAAAAACTCATGTGTCAAAGAATAAAACTATTTCTGAGGAGAGAGGGCCTCACTGCTATTTCAAATCAAGGATGGAGAGGTCAGGCAAACTGCTGACTTGCAAAGGTCAAGAAGAGATGAAATTTCTGCAAGAAGAAACAAGAGGGAAGTGGACAGTCCAGATAAGTAGTAGTTCACCTGTAGAAACAGGTGAGCATAGTGTTGGGAGGGGATCACCCAGGCAAACCCCACTGTCATTCCCAGAGAAGAGGGGTCAGGAGTCTTGAAAAAGAGACTCCTGGAAAGGGAGCCTACACTCTGGGGAAAGGCTGGAAACTGCTTTGTGAGACACCAGGGAGATTGAAGGGCCTCTGTAACTTTCCATTCTCTAACTCAGAGGATGCAGAGTTGCATCTGTAATGAAAGGAGTGAACTGTCACTGCTGGCAGTGAGTTGCAGTGCTTCATCTGTGATCTGAATAGATGACATTTTGCTTTCATAGAAAGATGGGAGGTGTGCACAAAACCTTACATCTGCACATATACACACTTGATACACACTACCAACGCACAAGCTCTTGTTCTTACACATACGCCCATGTGCACACACATCTGCACACACGGCATGATCTTTTCAGGTTGTGGGCTCCAAATTCCACCAATCTATTTAATTGGCATCTGCCAGAGGTGAAAACACCATTGATCTGCTCCTGTTGAAGCTGCTTTCTCTGTGTGAGTTCTGCCTTTCAAGTGAGCTTGCCAAGCTTTGCAGGAATCGCAAGAGCACCGAGTTGAAATGGAAAGCAAAACTTCAGAAGGGTTGAAGTTGCTAAATGCATTGCACTTTGCTTGCAAAATTCTATTTTTAGATTTGGAGATGCTGACTTTGATCCCCTCCTTCTACCTGCACCTACTGTGCAGGTGCCTGTGGCAGCACCCCCTGTCTGGCTGTGGGCAGAGAGCAAAGACCCTGACTTTCCTGTGGCTCCACTTCTTCAAAGCTTCCGGGGAGGGAAAGAAGTGTATCCAGTCTGCAAGAGAGAAGCTACTCAGCTCACCTCATTCACTGTAGCCACCCCTCAACACATGATCAACCTCTTTGCAGTTAGGACTCTTGATTTTGACATGCGTGTAATTCATTCGTGTTACTGAAGCACTCTTGTGTCCCTACGTGGTAGCAGCAGTTGTGACGATGTTTGCCAAATATATTTATCTCCAGTCCTACTGCCCTGCTGCGCTGGTGAAACAGATGCATTCATAATGCCTGCTTTCTGCCGGGTGGGCTCTCTGTTCTCTGGCTCCTGCAGAGATGAACCTGGCACTCATGCAACACCAGAGAAGCTCCAGGGAAAGCCTCTGGGTCCTTTCCCCAGCTGGCTTCCCAAATGGTGCTTGCAGATGGTATGCTGAGCCATTCCTGAGCACCAAGGGAGGGCAGACTCAGGACCACCCGCCCTGGTCCCTGGCTCCTCTGTTCTTTCAAGCACAGTGAGTGTGAGAGGAGTTGTTGAAAAATGTCCTGCACTTCCAAGGTCCCTGGGGAGCTACTGCCTTTCACTACAATTACCCTTCATACCCTGGCACTGTTTAGCAGGTCCAATTGGATAAAATTAGACTCTAAATTTAAAGCCACGTGGGCATGAAATTATGTTCTAACTGGACCTTAGGATTGAAGAATCTCTGCCACCTCTGTTCCGCCAACCCCCCCTGAGGATGATGCTATTGATCGCCCCGTGTTCTTTCTGGAGTTGAGTTAGAACAAGGTCTGAGGGATAATGCCATAAGGATGAAACTGCAAACCTTGAAAAGATGGGGTCAGTGGCTACCCGTGGGGCTAAGGCACTCCAAATGTTTCTCAGCAGTTGGCAATATTTCTTTTCCAAATGACACTGAATGAGCTATAAGCCCAGGTGAGGCAGATAATGTCCTGTTTTTTTTTTTAATAGTCCTGATCTGAAGCATGTGCATGCACACACACATACACCCACACCCACCCCCCCACCCCCCCCCCCCCCCCCACACACAGAGCAAACTAAAAGCGAAAAAAGAAATAAGTTAAATTAAGCAAATGAAAAAAAATCTATCAGATGATATTGGATGTGTTCAGAGTGGTAGGTATTGCATGATTCCACTTACATGAGGTATTTAAAAGGGTCAAGTTCATCAGATGGAAGAGAATAGAGTGGCAATTGTCAGAGATGGGGGGAGGGGCAGAGGGGAGTTGTAACCAAAGGGCACAGTTTCAGGCAAGATGAGTAGGTTCCAGAGATCTGCTGTCCATCGTGGTGTGAATAATCAACAATAATGTGCTTCACCGTTGGTTAAGGGGACCTATTTCATGGTGCTCTTACCACAGCAAAATAAGTCAAAATAAAAATCTATCTATGGAAAGTACCAGAAGGACAGTTGTAGAGAGACATGAGATCAAAGGTGACTTTTTCTGAGAATTTCCTCACTGTTTGGTGATTGATGTCTGCAGAGCAGGACTCTGAAGATAAGTTCTGTTTCCTGATATCATGCCAGGAAGGTAGGGGTGTTCCATCCTTGCGTTGTTTCACCAGGAATAATTGTGAATTATTGTGTTGAGAATAAGTGTTGGCAGAGTTGCCCCTTCCTGCAGATACAGAACCATTTCTCCCCTCAAAGATGTGTGTAGCCCTCCCAGGTTTATGACAGAGCAGAGGCCGTGGAGGTGATGCCATGGTGTGTGCCCGTTGATTTTCTAGTTCTCCACATTTGAGCGAGAACTTAGACACCTCTTAGGTGAAAACTCTCCAGAGTTCAGTCTATTCAAGAGGAGGGAAGCCCTAAGAAAATGTCTTCCTTGAAGGTGCTTGAGGCAGCTCTTGTATAAGTTATTGAACAGAATGATAAGCCTAGTCTCTGCAGCAGCTCCTTCTTTTCCTATGTAGAAATCAATCCATAAACTTAGCACTTTGAGTCAAGGTTTAGACTAGATGTTGATTATAATAATAAACGGAGACTAACATGCAGTGTAGTCAGGGTGGGTTGTGTGGGAGGTGGACCATGGAGAGGAAATTTCAGCTACTAAAATATGCTTGTCCAAAATGATCTTGAATTTCATAGTAAAGATAAATTAACCACTATCTACATCCACTCCATGCCTTGTGAAATTTATCCTTTATACCTAGGAATAGTCAAAGACGTGGAGTCAGTTATTCTCAAGTGAGCTTTTAGAACATCTGGTTAACTCCTCTGGGTCTGATATATAGACACCTGGATCTCGTGGCCATCTGCAAGGTGCTGAGTGGACTAAGCTAAGTAAGCTGTACTCACAGAATTTTATCCTGAAACAGCTTCTTTTTGGCTGGGTATGGTGGCTCCATAGTTTAGAACAGTGGGGAGAGCAGATAATGCTGTGGTGCCTGTGTTGCAAGTAATATTTATTTGCAGCTCCTGAAGAGTAATATTAAGGTGGTATTCTTCACCTGATTAGGTTGAAGCCAGGTGTTTTTTGGAGGAGGTAGTTGGAGTTAGGTGCTGGTAGGCAGGTCACTGACCTTTCGGGAATAGTTTTGGAAGAGAGATGCTGAACAACAGCCTCTTTAGTTTGTAATTTGGTCGGGGAAGCATGAGTCAATATCAGCCGCAACATTAACACTTGTCTTTCATGAGTATCTGCTGTTTTCGTGCGTGTGCTAAGTATTTTACATATACCTTCACATTACAAATCTTTAGGGCAACCTGATGAATTGACTGGGACTCTGATTAGGTTGATGGGAAAATTGAGGAGCAAAGAGATTCAGAAACTTGCCCACAGCTAGAGAAATCCTCTCCTCTGGAGTTAAATCTGGGATGGGGTGCAGGGACCCCAGTGGAGGAGGAAATCAGAGACAAGTGCTCTACATCTTATTGGTACTGAGCTTCTCATGACTATTTGCCACAGGCTAGTCTTTCCAGGCATTGTATGTGTGTGTGTGTGTGTGAGTGTAGCATCTGGGTGTAAAAGCATGTTTGGGTCAATTGGGGATTCAATGTGGATGTTAAACAGCATGATGTACAAGTGGAAATGAAGAACTCATTGCTAATTTCCTGCTTAGTTTGAGAACTATCAGCTGAAAGTGGTTTGCACTGCCCACTGGAGGGTTAGAATAACAATTGGATCATAATATCCTGTACTTACTTCACTGAGTGGTACTCTCCAAATGGATTCCCTAAAACCAACATTAGAGCAATCTTCTTTGATGCCCACATGGGGAAAGTATGTCCTTCAAATAAGTGTCTTTTGAACTCAAGGACTAAAGGTTGAAGTGGTTCTCAGCTTCCCTTGCTGTTTGACTAGCTGCCTAGGCTTTATTCCATAGGAGTTATTTTCCCACGTTCTCTGGAATTTAACTGATTGGGAAGTGGAAGGAGGGAGAACAGGAGGAATGTGCAAAACACAAACGTGTTTTAGAAATAATGCAGAGTGGTCAGTTTCTTTCCAGACTCATTAAAACAAATCAATGTAGGCCAAGATGGTCTAGGTTTAAAAAACAAACGTAACAATGAAAAAAAATTCATTTCCCAGAATTTCTCTAGGGGTGAACACTTTGTTGTGGGAGAAAAAGTCTGTTATGTATTTGTTAGGATGGAGATTGAGACCCACAAGGCAGGCCTGGAAGGAAAATATATTCCTTAACCATAAGATATAAGATGGGAAAGGGAATTTGTGTGTAAAAAAGAAAAGTGGAAAAGGCTGGGGATGATTAGCTGGAGTGTTAGCAGAGCATAATTGTAGGGATTTTAGGCTAAGAAAAATATGCTTCATGATTTTTTGGTTTGTTAACTTTTTTTCTGCCCTTGAACTTTCCAAAAGAATAAACTTCCATGAAATGGATATTTCTCACTCCTTTCATGGGAGGTTTAAGTGGCTACTTTTGAGGAATTTTGAAGAGATGCCTTTTCACACTTGGGTCAACTTTGGACAAATAGCAGGTGGGGAGCAGTTGACCTCTGGGTTCAGAGTGGCAAATGTGACAATAACTTACACTACTAAGCAACCTCCATCATTTTGTAATTTAGAATATTAAATTGTACCTTCAGTACGTTTAATTTTGCCTTGCTTATGATTCCATCTTTGTGTGTGTGTGTGTGTGTGTGTGGTATCTCATATGGTTCCCTCCAGGAAAGCTAAGGTGGTTGATGACTTGTCGGTCGATAATGCCATTTATGGGTAATCTCTTTTTTTCTCTAATGAATTATATATTTTGTGAGTTTCTCAAAGCACAATCATGACTCGACAAGCTGTCAAAAGAGTCCTTGATAGTACAGAGATATGATATGGTCTCCTGGAAAATTAGTTTTGGATGGAATTAATTTTGAGTTGCAAAAATAAGAAAATCGGATTATGGAGAAGATGATTTGTTCATGGTGAGTGAAAAATAGATGCAAAGGCAGATGGGAATGAGGAACTGTTTGCCCTGCCTGTAAGTAAGCACTGGAGACACATTTAAAGATAATATTCTTAACATTTATACAGCTCTTCTTTTGAAGTGCTTCCTGGTAATTAAGAGTCATTAATCAGATATTAGCTGTGGGTCATTCAATGAGTTAGCTCTTGATTTAGGCTGAGAGCTGTGCATAATTCTGGAGACTTGGAACAAACATGATTCTTTTTATGTCTCAAAATTTTTGATTTCTTTAATTTCATTGGGAGTTGCTATGTGTATGAATTCTCAAAATTTTTGATTTCTTTAATTTCATTGGGAGTTGCTATGTGTATGAATTCTCATTATGGATAGTAATAGATACTTATTGTTGTATAAATTCACATAGGATATTAATTTATATTTATTAGCTTGATATTCACAAAACTACACACATGACTATGAGGAAAACTTCACAGTGCTAAACTATCAAGGGCAAAGCCACCACTGGAAGCCCCCCTCAACATGCTGGCATTATGAACAGCCAGGAAAAACACATGGTAGATTCTCCTTTCCCCAGAGAGGGTGCTACAATGAATGCCCTGAAAGATGACAAAGGAATTTGGCAAAAATACCATTGGCATGACAAGTGAACTGTAGTGAAATGTCAATCCAGTTAGTGATTTCCATGAATCATCATTCAGCCTATTTTCAATCTAACCTGACAAAGAAATTTTACATACAAGACTGAAGTTGATTTGGCATATTTATGTCTAACTATCAACAAATGGTAATTTCCTATTACTATTTCTGCACTATTCTGCTCAACCAATAATCACATGTAATTGAAGTCTGAGTGAAACTCTACACCTTTAGAATTGAGTTTTTCAGAATTTAGTAGGGATTCCTTGGACTTTGATGCTTCTATTATCTCTGTACTCATTGATTTTCCTGTAAGATTTTGAAAATGGTTCATTCCCTCAGTAAAGCCTCCACATATCTCTCCTGTATCTGACCATGCAGACTCTGCAGCCAGATGGTCTGGGTTTGAATCCTGATTCTTAACTCACCAACTGTAGAAATTTGGACAATTCTTCTAACACTGAGTTTACTCATCTATAGAATAAGAAATAATTTATCTCCTGCCTTCAGTTGTTAGGAGAATTAAATGAATTATATTTATATAATACTTGAAACAGTCTCTAGCTCATTATAGTACCATATAAATATCAGTTAAACATATTAAATGTTTCACATTTAAAAAAATACTTTGCTGACATGAAAATAGAAGATACTCTATTAACGTTTATCCAGTCTTTTACAATTCACATTTTAAAAGTCTTCATAAAAATGAGTTTGTTTCTTCACTTAGCAAAAATTATTATACTTTGATATTAGCACTATTAGCAAAACAAGAACAAAAATTTCACTGCCTACAACTACTGTCTTTTTTTTTCATCTGTTCACTTTTATTGGGTTGTTTCATTGGGTTACTTATTATTTTTAAAGAAATCTTTACAATATTATTCTGGACAAAAGCCCTTCATCATATAATTGTATATTTTGCAATAATATTTCTCCCAGTCCATGGCTTATATTTTTAATTTTTATAATAGTATGCTTCAAAGAGAAGGTTTTTATATTTAATTTTTAATTGAGGTAATATTGTTTACATTCTTTTTTCCTTTGGGGTCCTCGCCTTCATTTTTTAAAAAAATACTTTATTTATATATGAATTTCACATCTCTGTGATCTCTAGGGTTCACCCCCCAACTACTATCTTTTAGAATACTGGAGTGTGAGGCTTGGGGAAGAATATTTGGCGGTGACTATGACAATTATGAATGAGGTGGTAAGAAATTAAGGGACTGGAGAAAACTTTGTGTCCGATGAGTCACATAGCTGAGGAGGTTGATTGGTGAGTTTGAGGCGGGGTTCTTGGGTGGTCCTGGCAAACCTTACTGTAGAGTTTCTTAGCTCTCCTCACATTCTATTTCAGCATAATATTGGTTAAGGAAAGGTCATGAGGCAAGACTGCAAGTCAGAAAAAGGGAATTTCAGTAGGGAAGTGTCTGGAATGTCTTGAAATTCCCCAAATTCTCAAATGCAACTCTAACTATTAAATAAAAAATATTTTAGTATTCTTCAACATACTGTTATAAGGGTGAGTTTTGTTCAATACAAAACAGTGTCCAACACAAAACAGACTATTAAAATTCCTGAAAGATTGTATTGTATTTAGAGTATCTAGCTTTGCAAGTCAAGACAGCGGAATACTAGTGGCATCATGCACACAAGGTCAGAAAACTGAAATGTGTCTCTTGATGTTCCAACCCAGATCTCTTACAGAGAGTCCTCCATCTAGGCTAATACAGATCCTCTACTTCCCAAGACTAGTTCCACATAATGTGTAAATGCATAATGTCTCTTTGCCACATGAGGTCAATTCAGTTTGGGGGGATGATTATATTGGGGTAGGCTAAATTATACTTTAATAATAAATAAACCCAAATTCAACATTGTGGTTTTCCTGGAATCAAAGTCCCCATTTTCCCCCAGGGTACAAGGCTTTTGCTTTTTTATCTCCTTCCTAAGGTATCTCTCCTTGTAGATCCCTATTGCTTGTGATTCACTGCAAGGCTCCTAGTGAGGACAAAAAAGGTCTCCTTTAGAAAAAGATGACTTTTGCCCCTCCATGAAAGGAGTGACTTTTACCTGGGCTTTGGGGGATAGAATGTGTCTTGTTACTCCCTTTGCTACTTCAAACTTTTATTTCTTCTTACAGAAAATCTGGTGAAAGATTTCATGCCTTCAAGATTTCAGGCTCACTCAGATCTCCTGTCAACCCCCTATTTTGTTGTTGGTGCCCAGGGGAGACCTCTGAGAAAGAGCTTTTAAGTAAGTTCACCTGTACAGCGTTCCCAGAGATTCCAGACAGGTCCCTGATAGCCAATATTAGACCTTTGAAAAGTCATTAACATTCGAGATATTTTTCTTCTTATTTGATACTACTGTGCTTATTACTTTTCCCTAGGCACTGCCAAAGATGAGATAGTCTTTCAGCCCATGCCTTCTTGGAGGCACTTGTCATCCTTACTATTTCACTTGGTGCTACAACCTCAGATCTGTGATAGACTTGAGAATTTATGACTCTGTTAACTATCTGGCAAGTGATAGCCTCTTACAGCCTTATGCATTTTAAGCAGAAACCAAATTAATATTTAAGATCTCATCACACTGTGATCTTCTTTGCTTCTATAATCCAGGCAAGAGATGGAGAAAGCTAAGAGTAACAGAAATTCTGGGTAAGAAGATGTGCTTGACCCAGTGAAAGGAACATACTCTTATTCATCTTATTAAAGATGAGAAGGTTGGTGACTCAGTCTATCCTTTGAGTTACCACATGCTCAGAAATTTACCCGTGGCTAACCATTTCAGGTGGAATTAATCACAAGCCTACAACAAAAAAGTTGTAATTTTTTTTTCTTGTAGTCAGTTCACTGCAGTTTGGCCTCCAATTTTTTTTTTTTTTTTAACATTCAAGATTTTCCACTACGTACAGCTGCACCTTATGCTTTAGTCACATAACTGACAGAACTTGGGGTAAGATTTCCTTTATTAGAGTGCAGAGTAGTTCTCTTATTTGTTCTGTGACATGAGCCCAGCTGCTTACCTTTTGATGGCTCAACCTCTTCATTTGTAGAATAGGGAAAATAATAGAACTCCTTAACATCATGGATTTGGTATGAGGTGTCTGCTTGAAAGTATTTCTATCCCTCTGAGGATCTTAGCTATAAAAGTAAAATAAATAAAACACAAGTTTCTGCTTAGATTCAAATTGGTGTCGCCTTTCCCTTTGTTCCCTTTGCCTTTCTTAAGGTTAGGTGCTGTGAGCATGGAAGAAAAGTGAACTTTTCTTGATATGGGAGGAAGGGATTTTAACCCCATAAGCACAAGATGAAGCTACAAAGTTTGACAAATTTTAAAATGTACTCAAGTCTCAAGTTTTCTCTCATAATCCATTTTATTTTGTAATCTTGTTATAACCATTAAAAGTTTATTAAAATTAAGTGACAATTGGCTTGATATCTGAAGATTCCCAGCATCATAAGTTTTGAAAAACATGTTAGTTTTCTACTTAGACTGTTGTCTGAAAGCCATTCATCTGTTCACATTGACTGAACACCAATTGTGTATCAGAAATTATTCCAGTGAGATAATATTTGAAATATCTAAAGCTTTTGCTTAATGAACAATTCAAAACAGAGAACAGATACACAATACTGTAAAATTCACTGGCAAGTAGAGAAAGATAGTAGCAGTGAACCTTGTTATAATATCATTCTATAATACTTTCAGCCACCATAGGAATCATCAAGTCAAAAGTTTTTATATTTTTCATTTAGACATTGGAGTTGGGGGAACAATTAAAAAGCTTTCTGAGAAGACTCATGAGACTTAAATTACTCATTCCTTCTTTATGTGAGTTGTAATTTTTTTTCTTGAATATCTACAGATATTTCAATCATACTTTAAAAGAATTACAAACTACAAAATTACACCAAAATATTGTCAAAACTCTTGATTTGTTAAGCATTCTGGTTGAGTTTCCATGTTACAGTGAAAGATTAAATTGCAAGTTTTTGTTTCAACTTTTCTGCTGAAAATTGTTCATTCTTGTTTTTCTTTCTAATGTATTAGAAGTTGCTGAAATGTTTTTTTTTTTTTTTTTGGGAGTTGATTCAATTTATGTTATCTTATTTTCTTTTAACAATATGGCCTTACTTAAAAATTTCAGTTATCATTTTAGAGCAGTGAAAATTGAGACAAGATTTGAACAAGATTTATAATAACTTCAGAATATTGTTAAGAAAAAAATAGGCAGTGTTAAATAATAAGACACATCAAATTTGGGAGCTGAATGACTGGGTATTATTATTTATTTAGCATTTGTGTAGTCCTGAGAAATGCACTTAATGTTGCTAAGTAGTCTCCATTTTATTCATCTTAATATATAAATTAGAATATGTTGCATCACATACTCTTTGATATTGAATTGGTCAGATGAGAAAGGGTCTAAGGCAGGTCTGGTATACAGTGTTTATTCAGTGACTCATTGGGGGCTTGTGATCAGTTTCCCTTAATTTTGCCATTATTTACTCTTAGAAATATCATGGGGGGACTTTCTGAGGTAAGTAGTGAATTTATCACATCTTTATTTGTTTGGCTCTTTCTAGCCCTCATTACATGATTAAAAAATGGATGAAAAATGCAAGGACAAATAGAATAGAATGAGACATCTGTGGGAATAGACATTTTAGCAATTTTGTTTTTTGTAGAAATAAGATAGAATAGGATAATTCACCCAGAGAATGCTACTGCCTGAAATGCATGCTGGGAAATAAAATTTTATCATTTATTTGTTTTTCAACTTTTATTGCTTTGCCATTGGTTTATAGAAATATATAATTTGGGGAATGCAGCTACACAACTCCATATGTGTAGGTACCTTATTCACCCTTTTGTAACTCACTAGTACTATAACCCTGTTTCCTTTTCTCCCTTATGGTCTCTTCCCATCTCTATTTCCTTCTACCTTCTCTATTGCCTACTCCTCTCTCCCTTTATCTCCCCAAACAATACATTTTCCATAGATTCTAAGAATTGTTATTGTTGTGTTTTGTCAGTTCAATTCCTTTGGTTATTTTTATTCTACAAGTGAGTGAGGCTATCTGACAACTCTCACTTTTGAATTCATTTCACTTGGCACAGTCTCCATAAGAGTCATCTATTTTGTCCCCAAAGTCATGACTTTACCTTTTTAAACAGCTGTTTGTGGTATTCCATTGACTATTTTTCCACATTTTTTTTTATAATCCAGTCATCTGCTGATGGACATTTAGGTGGGTTCCATGCCTGGGCTATAGTGAATAATGCTGCTGTATACATGGGGGTGCAACTTTTCATATGAATGTTTTCATATTCTTTGGATAGATATTTTGCAGTGGTTTGTGGATCATATGATATTTCTATTTTTTTATGGGGTTTCCACAGCATTTTCCACCATATTACATTCCCACAAGCAGATGGATCATTGTTCCTTTTCCTCTACATCCTTACCAACACTTCTGATTGCCAGGTTTTTTGATATAAAGGCCATTTCTATAGGCAGAAACAAAGCAGTACTTCATTGTCATTTTCATTTTCATTTTTTTCTAGTGATGTTGATAATTTTTTTATACTGTTCACATTGTAGTGATGCATACTTTTCATGATTATTTTCAATCAATGATAGTAATAGTGCCTGATTTTACCAAACAGGTCCTGATAGCAGCTTTCTAAGAATGGATATAAATCATCTTGAGGATGATAGGTCTTTTTTCTAAATGATAAAAATACACTCAGTGGGCTGGTCACTATTATCAGTCACTCATTATCGCTGAAATCCCTTTACCTACAACACATTACAACCACAGAAGATTGAAAGTTCTTCATTACTTCATGACCCTAGTGTGGAAAGAAAACAAAATCATTTCAAAATACTATTAGGAATCCCTTTATTAATAATGACCCTCCATCATCCTAAAATGAAGCTTTTCTCAAGTACAAAGACTTCTAATCACTTCTATATCAACAATCTACAATCATTATGTAATTGGAGAATACGTCAGCTGTAAAAGAGATATAAGTAAGTAAGCAGAGAAAAATTAATGTTTTTCAAATAAAGATAATGCAGTAAAAGAAGAAAATGGGAATAGCAATAGCAATCACAAAACTCTCAAAATAGATGTTGAAATGTATTATAACTAAAAATATATGAGCAAATAAAATACCAAATGCTTAATAGATTAAAAGAAAAGGATATTAAAAATTAAAATAGAAATTTCAGAAAAAAACAGATTGTAAATTAACCAATCTCCTAGAAAGTATAGCATAAAAGAGAAGGGCAAAATATTTATGAGAATGAATTCAAGAAGTCTAACATAGTTGGCAAAGGAGCTAAACATATAGAAGGAAGGAAAATTTAATTTCATATCATTGATAACAGGCAAAGTTTGAGTTCTGAAAGGATCCAAAAGGACCCAAACAATGATCTATAATGATAGCTTAAAATAAAAGCATACCAATGAACTTAATGGCGTTTTAAAGCACTAAGCAATGAAGAATAAAAACTAACACTTCCACAGAGCTAGAAAGGCTGATTATAAAAGACTGAGGTAAGACTGCATCAGATATTTCAATAGCTACAACTACAATCTGTAGCACAGTGGAACAAAGTATTCACAATTACAAGGGGAATACTCGTCCACTTAAATTGTCTCACGAACCAAAAAATTAATAAAGTGTGTGGGAGAGTATAGATATTTTAAGAGAGGCAAATACGCAAATTTAGGTTCAAATATTCTGTAGGAAAAAATGGGAAATGGAGGAATGTTTTAGAAAGATAAAGGGATAAAGTCAAGAGAGGAAGAGAAAGAATTCAGAAAACAGTGGCTGAAACCTTGGAAGAATGATAAAAGAAAGTACCAGTAAGAGACTGCATCAAAGTATGTAACACTCTATATTTTCATCAAAGACCATTTAGAAAATAGGCTGTGAGCCAAGATTGGATTGGAATAAAAGGAGAGAGAATTCTAATAAGTAGATTTGCAGGAATTCCCAGGAATAACAGATGTTGGTATGGTTAGACAGAATTAATAGCATATTGAAGAAGAGGAATAGGGAGAGGGAGAAAAAAATGTCAGGGAAAAAAAGTCCAGAAAAAACCAAAAACTAGGAAACTTACCAAGGTGTGAAGAATATTCACACTTTTATGTTCCGCCTGATAATTAGTGGAAAATATCTACATAGTTCTGTTAGTCACTTATTGACTTGATGGGACTCAACAATTTGATACAGAGGGGAAGAAGGTTAGACATCTATGTTAGAGAACTCACATCTACTAATCATAACAGAGTCATTAATTGGTGTTATCTAAAACTGATAAATAAAACACTCTAAGTATACTATTTGAAAATGCAGAGATAATTTATGGGATTATTACTTTTGACAAACACACTCAGTGCTTAGGGAAGGATAGAACAGAAAATATTATTTTTCATTTTAAATTTCAATACTAACCTCTTTTTTTACTATGTGCATATATTAGGTTGATACAGTTAAAAATGTTAAGAAAATATGTGATTTCCAAGAAAGAAATGTTCATAATTGTTATGAAATTATAGGAATATAATTGAGGAATGCATGCATAGAATTCTATGACCTTTGATAAATATAAAGATATAGGACAGGAAACAATGCATGCCTAACAATCTCTATCCTTTTTAATTGCAAAACTTAAAAAAATGGTAAACCACTCTTGATCACTTAGAAATATATAAAAAGATTTAGAGAAATAGTAATCATTTTGTGTGTGCTTTGCTGAAATATATTTAGTTCCCTTAATTGGCATTATGAACAGCTCTCGGTACACAATTTCAGAAGTTAGCAGACTTCCATTATTCTACACAGAGAATAAGGATTAATGGTATTGTTCTATTTCTGGTTTCTTTTAAGCTGATCATAGTTATTTTATGCAACCAAATTCATGTTATTGTTTTCTAAGTGTTTGAGAAAAAAAGCAAAGTTCATGTATTCATCCTATTTGAATGAGTCCTGAAAAAGGAATTTTACTTGTTGGGAAACGGTAAGAGTCAGAGATATGCTCCGGCCTTTCATCTCCTTTTACAGCAGGCAGAATTAGAAAATGAGTTTGTGTCTAGGGAATTTTCTCAGTAGCATTTTCTCCACCACTTTGGTTTCTTTTTATGATTAGGTCAGAATTGTTTGAAAACAATCCCTTTCTTGTTCATTTATCTAGTATCTGTATCTTTTAGATGACTACTGTAGATCTATTTCGAGCTCCATTTTGATCAGGAAATTGTGACTAAGAAAGGGTTAGTGATAATTTGCCTAAGGTCTGAGTCATAATAACATTAGATTAAGAATCCAATCCAAACTTGTGCTTTTTTATTCTGCTCTGAGTTGCAGTGAGGGCTACATATAAAGGTTAGTAATTACTGACTTTATTGTTTTTTCCTTCCTCAAGCTTGATTTCTGAATCTTTTTCTGTAAGCTCACATATGTAGGTGCAAATTGCTCCCACACCCCACTATCTGGAAGTAGAGTATTCCTAGGAAGATTTCCTTAAGTCCAAATGACATAAAGGAAAGAGTAAAGACCATTAATTAGTATGGGGAAAATATTTATATTCCCAGACCCATAAGTTAGCCTCCACTGCAGGAAGGAAGAACACTAGAGACTGTGGTGATGGATCATGGGTGTGTGATGGTGATAAGAAATACAGGCTACAGGAGAAATCCAAGACTATCCAAAAATCAAGAAGTGTCTTCAGGTTTCTTTTCATTATGAAAACAGATCCTAATGTTGGGCTTTCTTAAAATTGAAGTGGCAAAAATAAACTTTCAAACAGCAGGGGATTCCTGAGTTCAGTGCTACCACGGAGAGATCTGCCCTTGCAGATGTCTGAGAGGTAGACAGTGTGGCCCTGCTGACTTCAGATCCCTAAGTGACTTAAATTAGCTTATTATTTAAAATGATTTCAAAAGGTTTATGGTGCTGCTCTCTTTACTGAGATGATGAGGTAAATAATTTACACCCCAAAGAAAGGATAACCCAAGTCTATGTGGAAGCATAAGCAAAACAGGGCTAGAACTACAGCCAGGTTTTGGGTGTAGGCAGGAATTTTTTAGAGATAGTGGAGATTCATTATGCTTTAAAATCTCTGTTAGACTGGTCCTGTGCTGGGCATATGGTTTTAGTCTTGACATAGCTTGTGCTCAGCAAATATGTGTGTCTTGTTCACTTTGTTACAATAAAGAAAAGCACCACAATGAAGTTTATTGATACTTTGGTGATGGTGACAAGCTTGGAGTAGTCACATATATCTGAAGAAGTATTAACCTGTACCCCTGAGTCATACAAAGTGTTGTAAACCATCACCTCAATCACAACAAACCAAAAGAAAACCAGTATTGACTTTGAAAATGATCACAATCCAAGCAGGTGGTTGTTATTTAAGGAAAACTTACCATTTGCTTGTCACCATGCTTGGATTTCACATGGGATGCCCCACTCTCAGAAAGACTTGCTAATGTAGACATTATTACTGTTACCTCCAGTTTCAGTTTGAACTGTTAGTGATGGATCTGGTGTTCTGTGAGAGCTAGAAGACAGTTAACTGAAGGGAGGGTGGAGGAATATCATATACTTTTTACTACATCATTCTAATTCCCTCTTCATTGTATGTAGACATGAAATCTCATATCTGGCCCCATGGGTAAAGAAGACTCAGCTTGTTTATCCATATTTGTATATTTTTGAGTAGAAAGGTGTAATAAATAAATCCAGCTTGCTGAAATCCTATCACCATGTTCGATATTTTTATTGGCTAGAAACTATAGTCTTACCACTTGCTTTGTCTGATCATCATTCATTGGCACTCTTGTTAGTCTCAGTTACGCTGTGGTGATACTCATCTAAATTGTCCTCTCATTTAATTACATCCTCTTTATTTTTTATATTGTGTTTAATTTTTTCTGAATAATGTCTCCCTCTTCTGCTTGTTGGTCTGACCCAAATTTTTCACTCTTCCCCTGTGAATTTTGCTTGGCCAACATACTTATTTTATTCATGTTAGATTTGCTTGTATGTCAGTTCCCTCAATTCCTAAATGGTTTTGTGTTTTATGCTGAATGATTTCCATTGTTTTACTTATTTATGGCTAGAAACTTTCCAGAACCAAACACATTTTCCAGCATTGTAAACGAGGACTACAATAAAAGCCTAATGTACACATTTCACTTTTATCATCTTAGGGACTTTGGTAGATTGAATTGTACCCCCCAAAAGAGTATGTTGAAGATTTAATCCTTTGTATCAGCAAATGTGACCTTATTTGGCAATAAGCCTTGCTGATGTAATCAGGAAGTTGTCAAACTGGAGTAAGATGGGCCCCTAATCCACAATGACTGGTGTTCTTCTATGAAGAACCAAACACAGACACATAGGAGACTGCCATGTGTTGGTAGAGATCCAGATGGCAGTGACAGGTCCACAGAACAAGGGATTACAAGGGTTCCTGGCAGTGCTGGGAGCTAAGGACAAGGCAGGGAATGACACTTCCCCTAGAGCTTTGGAAACAGCATAGTCCTACTGAAGCCTTGTTTTCAGACTTCTAGCCTCCAGAACTGTGAGAGAATGAATTGTTACTATTTTATTTTATTTTTTTTGAAAAATTCATTTTATTGACTTGTCACATTTGTGCATTAATTGATCCCTCCTCCTCCCTCTGTATCTCCCCTCTATATCCCCCCTCCAGTCACTCCATCTCCCATTTTTCTGCGATTTGTTGGTTGGTTGATGTTCAGTTGTTGGTTGTTTAGCCCGTTGTTCTCTTCCAATATCTGGTAAATGTGTGTGTGTTTTTTCATATATATGTATATTTATATTTATATTATGTTAGTCCGTCATTGTGTACCCCGGGGCTTTCCCACTTCACTAACATTTGTTAACTATCCTGATCTTTTTTGCTCTTCACCTCCCCCACCTTCTTCCCCCTCCTCCTCTCTCGCTCCATGATTCAGTCCCATTGGTTGTTTTCATTTTTTCTTATTTGTTTGTTTGTTTTTCCCTATATCCATCATATAAGAATTGTTACTATTCTAAACTACATAAGTTGTGAAAATTTATTATGGTAGAAACTAAAACAGGGACTACATCTTTCTTGACTTATACTCATCATTACATTAGATGTAATGGCATCAATGTTCTGAGCACGTTATGTGTTCTTGGCACTGGGCTAATCATAGCCATAATGTCATATCTGATTTAATCCTCATAAACACACTGATATTTTAGTATCAATCTTCCTGAAATGTACAGATCAACGGACTGAACACAGGTTAAGTTGACTGCACCTTAGTAAGAAGTAAACCTGAATGTGAATCCTAATGGATCTGATTACAGTCAACCTCTTAGGTTGTCACAGCCTTTGTCATCTGCTAAAGCCATAACATCATTTTCTTTGTTTTCCCTCCCTTCATTGATTTAATATTTTGAAGATTTAATTTTTCTGTATATTTTGCTGACTTTGTTTTGTAGTGAAAAAAAAGTCATTGTTCTTTTCCCAAACTCCATTATATTTCTAACATTTCTAGATTCTCTGTTCTTGGTGCTATTCCCTTTTCTCTAGATCTGATCACTAGTAATTAAGCACAGAATCAGATTATGAGAAACTGTATCATTTGTTTCTCCCTGTGGGGAAGAGGATAGGCCAGAACAACTCTGAAGCTTATGATGCAAGTATATGCATGTGTAACTCAGGACCTAAGTCTCTGCCAACATTTTCTTCAAGTTATGATTTCGTTAACAATTATTCTTGCCTGAAATAAGGAGCATTAATCAAAGAATCTTTGGTTTTAAAATCCGAGGCAATATTTTGAGAAGTTAGCCGGGCACGGTGGCTCATGCCTGTAAACTTCAGCCTATGAAGCGGCTGGGGCTAGGGATCGCGGTTCGAGTCCTGCTCGGGGCAACACAGTGAGACCTAGTCCCAAAAAATAGCTGGGCATGGTGGCGCGTGCCTGTAATCCCAGCTATGTGGGAAGCTGAGGCTGGGGATTGCCTGAGTCCGTACCCTGGGCAGCATAAGCCTGTGGTTCCATGGGCAAAAAATAGCATGACCTGGTTTTTTTTTTGAAAAGCTCACACAGCAAAGTAAAATTTTTGCATGACTGAGAGAAAGGTCTGGAAAGGAGAAGCTTCTGTAAGCGTTCTCTCTACCTTTTTTTAGCTACTTGGTTTATACTACAAGCCTTTATTCTTTGGTATAGGTTAATAATACAAGTACTTAAAGTTATCATATGATTTCTGTTTATGTTATTTCATTTAATCCTCACGACACTTTTATTGTTTTACATGTTTATTAGAGTACATTGGTTATAATGCTGTCTATAATTCAGGGGTTCAGGTTCATACATTTTTAGATGCTCACCACCTCTATATACAAGCAAGACAGAAACAATTATTCTCATTTTCAAAATGTGGAAATACACTTGTAGAGATGACATGTTTTGCCACAGGTCTCTGTAGACAGTAAATGGAAATGGGATTAGACAGGGAGTATTGTGCTTTCTAACTCATCCAGTTAAATTTTCACAAATCAATGCAAATGAGTAATAAAAATTAACATTTATATTGTATATTTAATCTCATAATCCATACAGCCACATTATAAAGTAGATTTCTAAAATTGCTATTTCACAAACCCATGGGCAGAGACTTAAAAAAGGAGCTTATAAAAGTTGAGTAAATTGCCCAAGGACCCATGGGTTGCAATGGTACAGAGGATTTGAGTCTACTACACAACACACGCTTTTAACTTTGTATTGCACATTTTCCTCAAGGCAAGCTTTTGTTAACAGGAAAGTACGACCATGAGTTGCTTATTCACTGGTGATATACCAGGAAGGTCAATTTTAGCCTGGAATCAGAACCAGTTTTTCAGTTAGATAGCTGACTGAATTCACCTGAATTCTTTTGGCTCTTAGTTTGCATCATTTGAACAACTTCTTTTCTGCTCAAACATTGTACCTGTGCTTTAAAATACGTAGGAAAGAGAAAAGGTACAGCGTCATAATGATGCTTTCCCAGTAAATACCCCTCATTAAAAAAATATAATAATATGTGTACTCAGAGGATCTTTGCCTCCTTAGCATTTGATCAGATACCCTGTGAGACTTGAGTGATGGCAGCTCTATGCTGTCAGGAGATAGCTTTCAGGAGCTGACAGACATCGCAATTGGTGTAATAGTGGTCAGACTTTTGAGATGGGAAAACCACCTTCAAATCACAAGGAAATATAATGGGGAAGTTTGGAAATAAATAGCCTACCCATCTCCCCCTGCACTTTTTTGTTACATAAATGGTCCACATTCTTCACACAGTCAAATCTTAATGATAAGCATTTTTCCTTTTCAGAATGCAAAGGTGTTTTAGGAACTTTGTCTTAATGCTTTTGATTGAGCAAATTTATTTGGCCACATTTAAAAGATGAATAGAAATCTATTTAAAAGAGGTGCTTGACATAGCAAATTTTTATACACTCACCATCAATCTATTAACCTTTTCGTAAACACTTAGATTGGAGGATGTTGGAAACTTTCCTTAAATGATTCACCAAACAGCATTAAAGTAAATTTAATGAAGAAATAGCCTATTCACTGAGAATTGTTTGGGTTCACATATGAATATATATGAATTATATTTGCTTTCACATGTAACACCAAATGAGGTCTTCAGAATAATTTTTCATTTTCAGAAATAACTAGTCTTAATCTATATTTTCATCTATAGAAACAGGCAAGTGTTAAACCATTTCCCAGAATATTGATATGATTTTATTTTGTTCTCAATTTCAACATATGTTAAAACCCTAAATGAATTCAAAGTTTGAATAAGTATCAGACTAGTTGGTAGTATATGCAGTCCTGTAATTAGAGAAAGTACAATGAGAAGGAGTTATAAAATAAAATCTCCTTAAAAAATAAATAAAATTTTAAAAATGACACTTTTTAGGATGTTTGTTGACTCCTGTAGGTTGTTCTGGCAACCTGCTCTACACAGGTGCTGGGTGGATTGAAGATGCTAAGTGCTTTGTTGCTGACAGTCCACTTTGATGCAATCAGGTGTGTTATGGCATCTCTCTCAGCTGAAGCATTTATCAGCCATCACAGCATAGTGGTGGGTCTTCTGTGCCTGGGTTTTAATTCAGTCTCTGTTTGTAGATAGAGAACCAAATTACATGAGACATACCTTTGTACTCTTTCAGTGATATTTTACACTAGAAGACAAAAACCTAAATCAAGAGTTTGTCATTAATTCAAATGAAAACTGGAACATTATCCTGACATTTCTCAGGAGCCATTTTTTAAATTTGAGTTTTCTAATTTTACTTTCTGCCATATACTTTTTTTGTCTCTCTTGTGCAAATCTAATTGAACACCACATTCAGAGTTAGGCTCCATGACAAGTGTGGGATCTCTGGTTTAGCTTTTTTGGGCTTTACATGATTTTCTATATTTGCACTTTCTGGGTTGCCTAAGTCATGTGACAGTGAGATGTGGCTTGTGGCTGCTGAGTAGGGGGGGGTGGAGGAGCATATCCAGTCACTGGCAACAGTGGGTGTGGAGAACTGGCTTCTGGGGGGGGGGGGTTTCCAGATCTACGTCTCTGTAGTGTGTGTGCTGCCAACATCTTTTACCTTTTACAAGCCTAATACTGGTCCTACGGTATGAGGGGGGTGCACACTCCTTGTTCTTTTTGCTGGAAACCTGGCCCACTGGGTACACACTTGCTTCTCTGATGAGTGTGCCTCCACACCACACAGCTCTCCCTTCTCCAGGGCCAGGAGTCAAACGGAAGAGTGGCTCTGAGGTTTGCGTAGCAGGCTCACACTGAACCTTTTATTGAATAGAGTTGAATCTCTTCAGAGTCCCTTCTGCTATGGTCTGTGTTGGTGACCAATGTCCAAGAGGTATTCCAGGTTTACCCAAAATCATGAGACCTTCTTGGGTGAGTGTCCTGGATAAATTTCACCTCATCTTTCCAGGAACATAGCATGCCATCTTAGTTGGGCTCCTAATGATGTAATTATTCTGGGGGGGGGAGGGCAGGAAGTTTCTGTTTAGAAGTTGTTTTGACCCAAAGATGATGTGTTGATATTATCTACGTACAGAGGAAGGCAATGCAGAATTTAAGTTTTCCTGTCTCAATAATTTGCAAAGCCTGGATACCCATTGTTCGATCTTTATCTGGCTCCTTGCTTTTTAAGGGGAGGGTGATAAAAGACTGATTTTACCCATAGTCATCATATTTTGGTAGTTGCTTCAGATTTCAAATCTGTGCAAATAAATCTGCTCATCTATCTGGTAGAACAAAGTGAATATGTTCCCAGACATTTTACAGGATGTTCGTGTGACTATATAAATTTGTTTAGAAATTTCTATCATTATTTTAAATATGAATTCAGTATTACTTTTCATGTAATAAACAAGAGATAATCGTAAAATAAATTCAATAGCACAAAACAACCTTTTGTAGTTTAGTTAAATATTGTTAGAGGGCAGTTTAATGCCAAAAGGAAAAGAACTTGGCAGAGAAATAGTTTTCAGAGACAAGGAGAATTTCATGCTATAAGGAATGGGAGCTCTGGTAATAAGAAGTGAGAAGGCAGAAAGAGGCCATTTAGGGTCTATCACCATAAGACACTGGCCATCGCATTTTGGGTTTCAGAATGGATCAGAATGGGTGATGATAATCTACAAAGAATGGCCATGGAATGAATAACCAGAATAGGATGTTATTTCTGTTTCAGAAGAGTCTGAAACCATTTCATGCTAGCTATCAGATTTCCTAAAAGAATCTTCCTTCTTTAACAATCTGCATAGTTTATTCTAAATGATTTGTCATCCAGTCTACTTTTCATGTTGTCTCTTATTTTCTAAGATGGTTTTATATCAGTGTTGCTGCCACTCTATGCTAATGCATCAAACATGAATTTTGTGGCAACAAGACAATCTATTTTCAGTGACAGGTTATAATGAACTAAGAGGGTTACACTAGTAAATGCACTTCTGGAGGGAGTGATGTGAGTGCAACAAATACATCAGTTAAATAACCAAGAACTGGCCTTCTGCATGCTGACTGGGGATGTCAATAATGACCACAGGCAGAACATATTGTAAGGCATGTTGGAAAGAAACTTTTTTATTAGAGATTAAGCCTCTGGAGTTTTCTATAAGCAATGAGTGAGTAACTGCTGCCTATCTCAGTGAATATTTTAGGAAGGTAATTAATGAAGTACACACATAAGAAGCACTTCATTTCTAGAAATGAGAAAGAAATAAAGGAAATCACCCTAATGAAAACAAAACTAGGAGGAAACTCTTCTCCTTTAATATAAAAATCTTTCCTTTTTAATTATTTTACTTCAATTCTCCTCTCCCCCTTTGTTTGTCTCTTTATTTTTTTCCTCTGACAGATGATCCTGTAATTTTTCATGTGTTTATTTCTGGCTGCCCCTCATTTTGTTACTGACTGTCAAGTTGGTTCCTGTGCCCAATGCACTGAAGGGCCAAACACTGGATATTGAGTGTATGAAGCCAGGGAAAGTTTTCATTACTCAGATGATGTCAGCTAAGCTGATGGGAACCCATACTCAAATCTACCACCACAAGGAAGGGAGGCATTATGATTTTGTAGATCTAGATATACCCTAGGGTCTAGGAAGAATGTTTATTATTTAGTAGAAGCACACAAATCAGCATGGGATCCCAGGGAAAAATGTCTTGGAATATGAGTGTGGTTTATCTCCGGGTTAATCCATCCAGTTGGTTTCTGTAAAATAAACTCCATCATTATTGTGTTGGTATCTAGATACAAAGATTTAAATTTTTAAGCATATAGCTTCTAGGGATAAATATATTTACCTAGAAATTATTTTACTGCCATGTTAATATCATCTTGTTATTATGTGAGAAAGATCTATGAATGAGATATTTCCAGTTTGGAATAAGATAGGTTTGATATTGTAACAAAGCCCATAAACAAAGATAAAAGAGATTTTTCCCAACTTCTAAAATATCAAGAATCATATTTTTCTGTGATTTAGATTGTAGATGTAAAGGGAGAAAAGAATGGATAATCTGAGAGAATCTACCTGAGATTTTTCAAGTGTCTCTCAAATTATAGATGTCATTGATATATAAAGTTTCTCACATAAAATACTAGAAAAGGTATTGAGTTATATATGTGTATTTCATTTGGACTGTATTTTAAGCAGAATTTTACTGATTTGCCATTCACTTATGAAACTAAGATTAGGGGAGTGCATGTTCACACTTAAACATGTACACATGCTTCACTCACCTTCCACCAAAGCTCAGTGCCAACTCACCATCATATTGCCTCCCCTTCTGCACTACTGTATAATCCTCTCTGGTGATCACCTTGTTTTCCACAAAGTCTAAGCATTATTATTGTTGTGTTTTGCTAGTTTGTTTTCCTTTATGTCATTTATTAGTTCATTTGCTCTGGTTATATGTACTTCACACTCTATGAGATTATCAGATTATTATTGTCTTTTATTTTCTGACTTATTTTATTCAGCATTATCATCTCAAGTTCCATCCATGTTGTCACAGAAGGCAACAGTTCATCTTTTTTGTAGTTGTTATATTCTGTTGAGTCTATACACCAAAACTTCCTTATCCAGTCATCTCTTGATCGGTCCTTAGGTTATTTTTATGTGTTAGCTATGTGAAAGATGCTGCCATGAACACAAGGATGCATATATATTTTTTAGTGTTTTCATGTTCTTTAGATAAATGTTTTGTAGTGGTATTACAGGGTCATATGGCATTTCCATTTTCTGATTGCTAAAGATTTTCCACACTATTCTCCACAGGATACCTACCAATTTACATTCTCATCTGTAATGAAGGAAAACCCTTACCAACACATATTGCTCCCAGTCTTTTTGATGTAGGTTATTATCAGAGGTGTGAGGTGGTATCTCATGGTGATTTTGATTTACATTGCCCTTTTAAAATGTGAATCTGTGCAAGTTAAATGAGCTTGTTATTCATCTATACATCTTCTGAAATAAAGAAAATATTCTTTATTTGCAGATGGGATAATAGCACACTTAAAAATTTCTAATGAATAATGGTAAATATAACTCAAATAACAGAATTCAGCACAGTAACAAGATCCAGAATTAATAAATAGAAATAAGCAGAGGACAATTACACAGTTAATAAGAACTATAGCAGAAAATCCCATTTACAATAGTGACAGAAAAGCTAATATATGTAAAAACAAATTTAGCAAATGTTCACAATCTCTATGAAAGTCTCCTAAAAAACTCAAAAGTTGGCTTGAATAAATATAAAGACATTCTTTTATCTTGGTTAGGATGTCTCAACATCATTAAGATGTCAGTTCTCTTTAAGATGACTTAAAAATTTAATGTGAATGCAATAAATATACCAACATTTCCCTCCCTGGATCTAGACATGTTGATACTAAATTTTATTTGAAAATTAATCTGCAAGAATAGCTAGGAAATCATTGAAAACCATGATGTATAATTAAATGAGTATGGTGCTAACACATCAATAAACCCATTGAAAAGCAAATTCCAGAAATAGAACCAAGTTCATGTGAAAATTAACTGTCTGAAAAGGTGTTCATTAAATCACTGATACAAAAATGAACTTTTAAAATAAATCTTTTTAAGACAAATAACCATTTGAAAGAGTATACATTTAGATCTATTCCTCATACCTTATACAGGCATAAAGAGAAAATGTGGAATAAATAAAGTCTAAAAGATATCATTTTGAAATCATTATATTAAAAGATCAAATCAAACCAAAACTATTTGTGTGTTAAGGCTAAAAAGGAGAAATTGATAAAGAATAAGAAATATGGATAGCTGCTCTGTTTTCTTGCAAATTGCTTATGTTTCAGTCCTACTGTGTAGAAATGTACATCATGTACATCACCTTGACTTGTGATCAAAAGTAGCAACACTAATTAAAGGCAGATAGAGAACTTGCTTCTCCAACTTGTATCTCCAGATATATCATCCTGAAAATGACATAACATTGCCTAAATGACATTCAAACCACCAATGCTTAACTTACATAGATGAAACTAGCAGGAAAGCCCTAATTGGATAGTTTTTTTTTCTTAATTGGGTAGTTTTATATGTAGTATTTGTATTCTTTGAGAACACCCAAGTTGCAAAAGATGAGGAAAGGATAAGGGAATGTTCTGGATTGAAATATATTAAAGAAACACAAAATGTGATTTGAAATGTGATCCTGGATTAAATCCTGTATTGGAGGATAAAAATTATGGGAAGGATGCTATCGGGTTAGTCAAGTAATTGGAGTAAAGGGCATATATGAGATAAAAATGGAGCAAAATGGTAAATTTTCTGAACCTGAAATCATATTGTGACCACATAAAATAACTACATTTTAAAGAAATATGTATTTAGGTATTAAGGGTGAAAAAAAAATGATGCATATGCCAGTTTCAAATACTTTAGAAAAAGTAATTTACACACCCATCTATTTTTAGACTTTACTTATCTTTTCCAGAAACATTTGAAGGTAACATTCGGTGCTTGGCTTCTGGCTCAGTCAGGAGTCCTGGGGAGGAAAGATTAAAAGGAGTGAAGGAACACACCCTTGAATGCGGAGAAATCCATATTGAGAAGGTGGTGTGCTTTGCACAGCTGGATAGAGAAAATAAAAGAGAAGGTAGTGTAGACTGAACTAATCACTAAACTTGAATAGTAATGGTTGGACTATTTATTGACGTCTTGAATGACATTTTAAAAAATGTGCCAGGTGGAAATTTGAATGCTTAGTTGTTTCATATTCAAAGGGATTCAAAATTACTGTCATATTTCCATAGGTATAGTGATATAAAAATGTGATTATAATGATTTAATTACTGCTTAGATTTCAACCATACTAAAATTTTAGGAGCATATTTATCATCTTCCCTGTATGCTCTTCCCTCAGTCTGTTTTTCTGCTTTTTACTTTATCTCTGATCAATGCATTAAGTACTTTCTTTCTCATCTGTAAGAATTTGACAGCATATTGCCTTTTTGGTACCTTCTGTCTTTTACTTTTATATCTGATCATTAGTTAAATTATATCTTGCTATGTTGACTCCCCCAAATCTATTCTCTTCTATTACCTCAGTAAAGAAATCCAGTGTCTAATTGATTTTATGACTGCACAAAATAAAGATTATATTTCCCAGTATTTCCTTCAGCTAGAAGTGTTTCTATGTCTGCATGATAAATGGCACATAAATGGAAGTGCTGTGCAATAACTATTAGGAAGAGTCTTGAAAGACAAAATGCCTAGTATTTGCCTTAGATATTTTTCCTCTTCCTATAATGTGCTTCCAGGCTGGAGCTCAAGCAGCTACATTGAAACATGAGGTAATATAAGAAGAATAACAGATATAATAGATATAAGAAGAATAATAAGAATAATAGAGCAGCAAGATAGGAGAGTGATAGTTGCCAATGTGGAATTCACTTCCCATGCTTAGATGATTATTTAATTTTGCATTTTTTCATGTGCAAAAATTAGTTATTTTTTTTAAATCAACATTTCACATTCTTTCTTATATGAGTTAAATCTAATGCTGATTTGTAAAAATTTTCTTATGCTTCCATCCTATTTTTTGCATTGTCACTATTGTTACTAATCTCACAGGAGATTGAAAAGCAATATAATGTATGCAATGTTGTAAACTGCTTATCACCCCAGGCTTTGGACTAGTTCTTGCTCTACAGTTTGTTTTATGCTTCTTTGTGCCAGTTTCCTCATTGTAAAATGGGGAAATCATATATCTATTGCCAGTAATAAATGAGATAATGTGAAAAACTCTTATGTGTAGTATCTGGCAGTAAGTATTGTATTACCCTCATAGCTTTCTTTGATGTTGCCATATTGTTTAGTGTGACTAAAAGTACAGCTCTTAAAGAAAAATGCCTCTGGACATAATATTCGAGGTCAATGATTAGCTAAATAACAACCTGCCATTCATACTCTTCTCAATTCTATACTTTTTATATTTATACCAAAATTTTATTTTTTATTTTATTTTATTTATTTTTATTTTTTTAATTTACAGATATATTCCACATCTTTGTATTTTCCGGGATCACTCACCACATTCTCTCCCTGATCACTCCCTTCCCCCCACCAGTTGTTTACTTTAGTTTGGTTGTTAACTTGTTCTGACTTTTCCTCCTGACCTTTTGCTCATTTTTCTTATATCCCATATATTAGTGGGATCATCTGTATACCAAAATTTTATGTTTGGCATATTACATTTAAATACAAGAGGCCCAAGTGTATAGACCATATTCAATTGTATGCTTGCAGTAACTATTCTGTGTGTATTGATATGGCATATTTTGCTAAATATTTTTCTGTAATAACATACATACTATATTATTTGATAGCTGAAAATGTACTATAATGACATAATTTAATAGTATAATATTGCACTGTAATGACATTATATACTTTATTAATTGATAGCATAATGACATGGTAATGTAATAACATTGCATACTTTATTATTAGATAGTATACTAACATAATGAAGAAGTAACATTACAAGTTCCATTATTTGACAGTAGAGTTTCTTGTGCTCAGCTCTTCTATGATTGTCCAAAACATTTTACGCAACTGGAGGCTCATTCTGCTTTCTGCCTTAGGTTTTCTTTATACACACAAAACTATGAAACTACTTTTCTCAGCTAATTTTAGCAATCTTGTTATTTCCAGATTAAAATTATTCTTTTGGTCATTTGTTACAACTTTCATTTCTCCTTTTTTCCTTTTCAAGGACCCTTTAAAATCATCAAAAGTTAATCATTTTTAGATCATTAAAATGATCAAAAGTTAATCAAGTTTTATCATGAGTGTTCATGACCTGGTTGAAACATGAAAAATATCTTAGTCTTTAAAAAAAAATGAGAAAGTTTTTCTTACTTTAGCTACTTCCCTTTCACCTCCTAACCTCTTCCTTCTTAACCTGAGAGATCTCACTTTGTTTACTGATAACTGCTAGTCTTTATAAGTGTTTTGCTTTGTGGAATAATCAACTGTGTAAAAATTCAATATTCATTGTTGTCATTCTGACTTGTTTCACTATTCATAATTTCCTTTAATTCCTTCCAAGTTGTTGTAAATGGCAACAACTCCTCTTTGCTTATGACTGAATAATATTCCATTGTGTGGATATACCTCATCTTCTTGATCCAATCCTCCATTTGTAGGCACTTAGGTTGTTTCCCTGTTCTAACTGCAATACATTGTAAAACATGTAATTCATTGAGTTGATAGTTCTGTATGATTTGGATAAACACTTAGGAGTAGATTGCTGGGTGATACAATATTTTCATTTTTAGCCTTTAAGGTAATTTGAGATGTCTTTTCAAAATAGCTACACCAATTTAGAGTCCTACCAGCAGTGTCATACAGCTCATTTTTCTTTAAATCTTCTCCTGCACTTACTTATTGAAAAGTCTCTTTAAATGCATCTTTCTCAAGGGTATCATATGGTTTCTCATTCTGGTGGTAACCTGCATAATCTTATTAACAGACAGGCGTTTTTAAGAATTGTTCAGTTTTCTTAATCATAGTTGTTTAAACTGAATAGGATGGGACTGGACTCCCATGACTTTTTCTATGAGTTTCCTCCCAAGGTCATCAGGAGGATGTTAGGGCAGGAAGTTAGGAAGTTGAGATACTCAAAGATGTGAACAGAGGAAAATTTCATGAATAAAATACTGAATATGTCAGAAAGAAATTGAAATTGACTAAAAGTTTAAATTTTATTGGATTAATGACCAAGTGAGTTAGAAACAAGCAAATTGAAAAATGCTGTCAGTCGTTCTAAGAAATCACTTTGATTTTTTAGCCACTCATCATAGCATGTTATAGATTGGCAAGACCAGTGGCAGGCAGAAGAAGGAATTGCTGATAGGAGAAATGGATAGTAGATGTAGAAATAGAGTAAGATGAATGAGCTCTGTCTCTTTAAGTGGCCTGAAAATATTTTCCACTTTTTAAAAGCAGAGTGGGTGGTAGGGCGTTATTAGAAGGATGGGCAGATGGTGTCACTAGTTTGGATGGTCTCCCAAATGGTGCCTCTTGGCTCTGCTTGCTGGATTCTGGATCACATTCTATGTCTCACATGGCCAGCAGCCTCTTCAGGCAGACAAGGTAGCAGTGTTGTCAGCAGTGAGCTCTAAGTGGAAGCCCTTGTTGCTATGGAATGGTGAAAATAGGCAGCATTAGTGTCCTGAAAGTAGGAATCTTGCCAAGCCAATTATTGGTACTTTTGCAAACTGCAAGTTTAGATGTCTCTGTAAGTTAGGTTGTGTGTCACATAGGGGAGGTTCAGTGGTAAATTTCTATTGAAAGTAACCACCACAGGGCTGGGCACGGTGGCTCATGCCTGTAAGCTTCAGCCTATGAAGCGGCCAGGGCTAGGGATTGCGATTCAAGTGCCGCCTGGGGCCCGTAGCGAGACCTAGTTCCAAAAAAATAGCTGGGCGTGGTGGCGCGTGCCTGTAATCCCAGCTACCTGGGAAGCTGAGGCTGGGGATTGCTTGAGTCTGTGGTACTCGGGGCAACGAGAGCCTGAGGTTCCACAGGCAAAAATAGCGAGACCTAGTCTCAAAAAACAACAAACAAACAAACAAACAAACAAACAAACAAACAAACAAACAAACAAACAAACAAAAAAACCCGAAAGTAACCACCACAGTGGTTTTAGAACTTAAGTTTTACCTCCTGGATGCATGTGTTTCCTCTATCAGTCTCTGGTTGCTCTTATATTGGTGTGTGTGTGTGTGTGTGTGTGTGTGTATGTGTGTAACACTTTTGATGAGATTTAAAGCAATTTGAATTCTCTCCAGACATTTCTCATTTCTTTTTTTCTAATGTTTTTATTTTTTTTAAATTTATATATAAATTTCACAACATTGTAATCCCAGGGGTTTACCCCCCCCCCCGCTCCAACCTCCCCTCCACCCCCCCTTCCCTCCTGCTCAAAGTTGTGCACTTCAGTTTGGTGCTTAGCTTGTTTTGACCTTTCCTCAAGACTTTTGTTTATTTTTTCACTATATTCCATATATTTACTGCAGCATAATTTATAATTGCATGGTCATGGAAGCAACCTAGATGCCCCAAAACAGATGACTGGATGAAAAAAATGTGGTACATATACACAATGGAATATTACTCATCAATTAAAAATGACAAATGCGATGATTTTATAACAACATGGATGTACTTAGAAGAAATCATTTCTCATTTCTTACTGCAACTCTTTTTAAATAGTTTCCTAATTAATATGTTTCTACCTTGCCTAATAATATGCTTCACTGTACTACTGCAAACACAGTAGCTAATTTATGAAACACAAAGCTAATTTGTCTTCATTGCCTGAAGTAACGTGGTCATACATATGGTCCATGACAAGCAGTCATTTATTGCAGAAGTATGTGTAGGAGAGATAAGTTGTAGTTTTCATGACAGCATGGGATAAAGGCCAACATTTCTTAGTAGAAGATATTGTTCTTTCATCTTTTGGTGACTATTTAGAGTGAATGTTTGTCTCCAAATCCATACTGAAGTCCTACTCCCAATGCTAGGGTGTTAGGAGGTGGGACTATTTGGTCCCACATATATCTGACCTCACATATGAGGTCAGGATGGTGGAGCCCCCCTGTTAAGACCAGTATCTGGCAAGACTTGTGTGAGAGCTTGCTTCTTCCCTCTAGTCTCTATCTTTTGAAAATGTAAGAAGAAATTGACACTGAAACCCAAAAGAGACCTTGCACCAGAACCTCACCATGCTGGCACCTTGATCTTGGACTTCTAGCTTCCAGTGCTTTGACAAACAAATTTCTAATGTATTTAAGCCATTCATATGATATTCAGAAAGAGTAGCCTGAACTAGCTGATACAGGAACTCATAGTATGACATAAACATTAAAGAGGTTATAGAGGTTTAGTTACTTAAAATATGAGAACCCTTAATCTAGCTTTAAATCTATTAAAGTCTTTTAATTATGAGTCCTACCTGGGAAACATTTGTTGTATGCAAGTAAGTAAGCAGCCCTCAGGATATTCGGATACAAGGTAGCTTGCAAAAGTCAGGGCTGTTTGCAGACCAAGTGGTAATTCAAAATACCTCTGAACACTGGCTAAAAAAGCCTTCTTTGTGGCACAGGGAATATTAATAATAGATTTTCCTAGTAAACACTTCAGATTTTACCCGTATATATGCTGAATTTAGACAATTCACTATTAATTTTGATTTATCTTCTAAAACTAGCTTTAATTTTCATGAGATCTCATTCATTAGAGGAGATAATTGACATTTAGAATTTTCTGAAAGATAAGTAGAAAATTTTCACCCCTTATTAGCCATTTATTCTAGGTAAAATGTTTATTGGTATAATTTATTTACTGATTTTTATATAATATGCAATAATGTAATAAATAATATAGGTATTATTTATATAGTCTTTCTAGAACAAATCAAACAAGTGGTTTATATGTTCAATTTTCTCCAATGGATATGAAGTCACAAGTGACCAGTCACTACTTGAATGGTTTATCTACAGAGTCAAGGAATTGGGGCCCATTCAGGAAATATTTTCCCTTGGATGTGAGGAAAGAATCTATGTTCTGCTGAGGCCTCTACCTGACATTTTAAAAACCTGCTTCCCTTGCTAGTGATGAAGAGGAAATGCTCCCATCTGACACCACAAATTCATACTCAATTTGCAGGTGAAATTTGGATTTCTATTCTTTTGCCTCAGAAAAATGGTGTTGGTGCTGATAACACAGAGTGATGAAGAAATGTAGCTGAAACATCCGGTGCCCCAGCTCTAGAGACAGGACAGTCAGTGACCCATTTGTGGCAGATTTAGGAGGCAGAACTGAGGCGTTTGCCAAAATGATGAGCATTGCTTCCTGTGGCCGCCTCACCTAAGGTTCTAGGAGTGGATGATGAGAAACTGGTGGGAACATGAAGAAAGCAGGGTAGTGGGGAATTCTGCTGGGCCCTGAAGTTGGGCATAACCGACCTGTAACTGAGAGGCTACTTCTTAAATTAAATCCTTAAATGCTTTTAAGAATATAGTATATATATATATTTATTTATTATTAAGCAGTTACTATTATTATCATAGAGACTTCCTCAAAACTTGCTTTTTTTTTGTGATGGAAATAATTGTCCTTAAGTACTGTAAGATAAAAAGTAGGAAGGGGGAAGTATTATAATAAGGGAGCCATTTGGATCACAAACAATACTATTTTAATGAATAATCTACAAGAAATAGTATATCAGGTTATTTTGGTAAGATCTTTAGTCAGAATAAGAACCTTCAGTTAATTGCTTTTTACTATAATTAGGATTGTAGTAGGCAGATTATAGTGTTAAAGAACTGAAAGATTGTTATTAAAAAGTACAAAATTATTTCTTGTACTGCAAAATTATGCTGTTGTTCCAAATCAGAATTGGTGCATATGAGAAAGGACCTCTGGCAAAAATAGATGGTCTGAAACTCTATTAAGAAAGGACAAGTTTTCCCAAAAGGATCTGAGAAGTTACTCTCGAAAACAAATGTTTTTTTCTCAATGCACATTAAGAAGTGGTAGTTTCTTATTTTGCATTTTTAAAGAGAATGTGCGTGATAAGAAACACACTAGATATATCAGGGCTTTCATTCAATCAGGAAGAGGGAGAACATACAACTTCAGTCATTTTATACCTAACAGTACATTTCAGAGGAGATCTGTTTGTCTATAAAAGCCATAAATGTGACCAGGCTAGAAATTTCATTTTCACGCTTGAAGATACAGTCTAGCTTCATACTAATTTGGAAGTTTATATGTTATCTGCTCTCTGATTTGGAAGTTTGTCAAAAAGCAAGGCAATTCTGATCTAACCACATATTATAGGTATGAAAACATCCATCTGTAGCAGTTCTTATTATTTTCATTACATAGTATGGAGTAAAATGTCTGATAACACAAGATACCATATAGATATGTGGTCATTTTGCTGTAAAAGACCATCTGTCTACCTCTGTACAACATGGTTGAAGAAGCATAAAATGAAGACCCAAATCCCTTTATACTCTTGAAGACCAGATGCCATATGACATGACTGATGGGGAGAAACCTATCCTATCCAGTGCCTATCCAGTGCATAGACATTAGGCTATAGGCAAAAAAAAAAAAAAAAAAAAAAAAAAAAAAAAAAAAAAAAAAAAAAAAAAAAAAAAAAAAAAAAAAAAAA